>PVIA01011847.1:0-41580 GCA_004024845.1 Tonatia bakeri
CCAGCCCTCCCCACCTCCCTCCCATTTCCAGCCCACCCCCACCTTGTTTTTGTCCATGTGTCCTTTATACTTGTTCCTGCAAACCCTCCCCTTTCCCCCTGAAATTCCCTCCCCTCTTCCCTGGGTCACTGTCAGCCGTTCTCAATTTCAGTGTCTTTGGTTATATTTTGCTTGCTTGTTTGTTTTGTTGATTAGGTTCCTGTTAAATGTTTCATTTTTTAAATGTAAACACATATCCTAGATTGAGTTTTACCAAAAAAAAAAAAAAATGGCTTCCAGTGTTCAATGTAATGTGGTGTAAGAGCGACAATTAACATAATTCAACTGCTTTGACCTAAACATTTACTGCTTAAGTACACACTACAATAGAACTTGAGAAAAGCTAAAAATTGTTTAACAGTTACAGTTTACTCAACTTAGTTACATCCTAGATGAATATTTGTGTTAAAAAATACTAAACCTTAAGTCTTTAAAACAATCCTGATTTCCACTTAAAGCATAAATCACAAGCTTGTATTGCAAAACTGTTAAACTTGTTTTTTCTTAAATAATGTTGACCAAGAGTCAGTGATAAGGATCAATCACATTCCCCACCCATCACTCATATGGAACATGCTAGACAGCCCTCCCATTGCGTTCACTCCCACAGATGCATGGCTTCCACTAACGTAGCAGCTGCTGCTCACTGCTCCTCGGCTGCCAAAGCAGCATCCTGGATAGACTACTGGTCCCCAACTTCCCGCGCCCTATCAGGAGGCCTAGTGGGACTCAACCACTAGGGGGAGTGTGTAACGGGACTGGGAGTATCAGCGCACTGTCTTCTTCACCTCAACTGTCCAGCTGACCCCCTCAACTGTCCAGCTGACCCATCTCCATTCCTCCCAGTTACACTCCTAGGCCGCTTCCCGCCCTGTGGCTTTCCAGGACTTCAGTTCTACCATGAGAAAAATGGCTGCACGTTTTCAGTCATGTCACTCCACCTCCTCACATTCACCGAAGTCAAGCTTTCCCAAAAAATACTACTGTTCTTAAAAACCACCAGAGGGTACTCCCATTTCCCAATCCAGTATCTATGTGATCCTACAACATCTGCTTCTCCTGTATTCTCTGTATCACTTGATCACATCCTCTGCCTCCACTTGTCAAAGTTTAGAAATTCAGAGTTATCTGTGATTCTTTCCCTTTCTTAATCACCCACATCTATAAGGAAGAAGGCCCTTGGACGCATCCTCTGGGGTTCCATATGTAACCACCTCCTCCCCATCGACTGCTCTACTCCAGCCCCATCACTGTCACCTGGGTCACTGCACATGGTCACTCTGCCTCCAGAAACCCCCCTGTACCATGTACTTGCTACACAAGTTCTTCTATCTTTCTAAAATGACCAAATAATGCTCCTGACTCACTGCAGACCATTACCTAGTAATAGTTCTTACAACCCCCAGTCTTGTCATCCTTCTAGGAGGCTCCAGTCAACATTCAATCCATGGGGCACCCTGTCAGCTCCACCTCCACAATAAATAAACAATCCAGCCTCTTCTCTACTTCCACGGCTGCCCAGCTGGTCCAGACCACCATCACATCTCATGGAGATGACTGGAGTAGCCTCCTCAACAGGCCTCTCCACCTGCACCTTTGCTCACAGTAGCCAGAGTGAGCTTTTAAAACTTGGGTCAGAGTTCATCACTCCTCTGTTCAGAGCCCTCAGTGACTCCCCATCTCTCACAGAATAAAAGATGTTACCTCTCCAATTTCATCTCCAATGACTCTCCCTCTGCTGTTAGCATTCCTGCCACTTGGGACTCTCAGATGTCCTGTGCACACTCGTGTCCACTGGGACTCCTGGACACACCGACCCCAGGAACACACTCCCATTTTAAGGCATTGCTCCATGGTTTCCCCTACTTGGAATGTTCTTCCTCCACAGCCACCCGGCTCACTCCCTGTCCTCCTGCATAGCTGTTATTTGTCCCTGTCTCCTCCATCATGGTTTACATGGCAACCTGCTCCCATCTCTCCTGCAGCAAGTGTCACCTCCCTTACCCTGATCTTTTTTCTGGCACACTGATCACAGTCTAACATATTCTATAAACATATTTAAATTTTAATTCCATAAGGGTAAGGCTCTGTCATGGTTTTGTTCTCTCCTGGATCTCAAGGGCCTAGAACAGTTCCAGACATACAGTAGGTGCTGAACTATTATTTGCACATGTTCCTCCCTTCAGCCTAGGGACCCTCTGTCTTCCTGAGCGTCATCTCTCTAGTGACATATTCCTCCATTCCTTCTCTAAACCCACACCCAAGACAACAACCAGGATATGTCCATGCCTAAAAAACTGCCAATTCTCAGATCTCAAATTCAGAAAATTCCACTCTTGAACCATAACCTGTCTTCCAGCTCATTTTTCAACTACCCACAGGACACCTGTCCTCTGATTTCATCAGGAACCCAAGCAAACTGACCTCTCCTTTTCCCCATTAGTTCCTTCCTGTCTTCATTTTTCCCTCTCTAGTTTTGATTTCATGGTCTGTAACCACCCCTAATTAAATTCTCTAACTGCCCTATGTTCTTCATCATACCCAGCAAGCCCTCCAACCTAAATAAATTTAATTTTCCCCTCAAGAGTTTCAGAGCACTGCTAAAAAGAAGTCCCCATAAAAACAGGACATACTGATATCACCGTATGTTCAAAGTCGACAACCTCAAGTAGACTTTCAGATTTTTAGAAATCTGGTGCCAACTGGTTTCCCACTGTCTACACCACCTCTTCTGAACTTTTCACTCCACTCAAAATCTGACTCTATCACTTCTCTACCCTGTCTCCAAAAAAATGACTGCTTGTTTCACAGGAACAAATGATTATTAGAAACTGTATCAACTTTAATTTGCAGTCATCATTTCCTCCTTCTTCCCCCTGGCACTCCCTTGCCCTTTTCCTACTCCCTCCCTATGTGACCCCTCATGCTTTCGCAGAAAGCTCACTCCCTTATCCCTCTGTCTGCTAGTTCTTTTCAGCATCTCTCACAGGAGTGAGGGCTGAAGGGGATGTTGATACAGGAAGAGTTCTCAATCCCCGTTTCTAAGAACTGAATGATGTCCTTAATTCTACATTACCTTACAAATTCTATCCTCAGCCAGATTTCAGTGATCCTCTTAAAATGGAAGTAGGACCATATCGCTTCTTTGCGCCAAAGTTTCCAACACTTTCCCACGTCATATATAATCCTAAATCCTCATCCTGAACCTAAGCTCCCCACACTACCTCCACCTTTCTGACTTCACTGCTATCTGTCCCCCTCTCCCCCAACGCTCAGTTCTAGCCTTTTTCCCTATTTCTCAACTCTTTAAGCAAGCTCCTGAACCTGGGTCTTTGACTTACTTTTCCCTCTGTCTACAGCGTATTTATGTAATTACATGAAATATTCTTTATGTAATTATATGGCTCATTCTCTTGCCTAATGCAGGCCTCTGCTCACGTGTCCACCTCATCAAAAAGGTCATACCTAACCACCCTATATAAATAGCAGTCCTCCCTCTGTGGCCAAACCCTTTCTGGGCCCCTCTTATCCTCACTCCCTCGTCTGTATGGCACTTATTACCACCTGATATGTATTTTGTTTACTGTGTTTCCCACTCTTTTCAAAGTAAACTCCATGAGAGTAAAGGTTGTTTAATTCACTGCTGTTTCCCCAGTGCTGAAACAGTGCCTTGCACATGAATGCATGGATTTTGTGTGCAGAGGGAGGGTTCCATTTCTGGCTGAGTCAAGCACGATGATGGAGAAGACTGAAGGGGTAGGATCAAGTGCTGCCTCATGGCCGAGTTAGGTATAAGATGTCTCAAGACAATTCTAGAGAGGTGACCCTCTCTCTAGGGGACTTCATCTCCAGGGCTGTCCAATCTGCTGCCTCTGGGCCACATGTGGCTCAGGATAGCTGTGAATGCAGCCCAACACATCATAAATTTCCTTAAAACACTGAGATTGTTTTGTGATCACGTGTCACAATGTATTTAATGTGTGGCCCAAGACAACTCTTCTTCTTCCGGTGTGGCCCAGAGACACTAAAAGGCTGGACGCCCCTAAGGGCCCCTTGGCTTTATTATCACCCATACTACTGATTCCCAGAATTGTATCTGCAGCCCAGATCTTTTTGTTGAACTACAGATTTATATATATACATACATATATATATATATATATATATTTATATATCCATATTTAACTCACCACAAGATACCTTCATGTGGCACCTCAAACTCAGCATGTATACAACTGAACTGATCCCTGAGGCCTGCCCTCACAAGAATCAGTGTTTTGAGGTGCAGAATTGCCAGGACCATCCGAATATCAGAGTGTCCTGGTCACAGCAGCACTTCGGCCACATGACTGGGTTTGGGAGTGGAGGCCATGATCACCCTGCAAACCTTCCTGGCCCCACTCTGTCAGGAGGCAGGTGGTTCCAGGAGTGTGATGGCAGCAGACACTAGGGTGACAGGCACATCTGAGTACACGCCAGCAGTCCTTTGGGGAGTATGTTGTTGGCTAGCTTTTCAAATGGAGCTGGAAGGGCCAAGGGGGCTGTTCTGTGCCTTCTTGCTGGGTTTAGTTAAAGCTGGAAGCCTACTGTTAAATTAATCCTAAAAGTCACTTTGCAAAGTATTCCAGATTGTCACACAGGAGCATGAAGGTGGCAGAGGAGTCCTGGCCCTCTGTGTAGACTCCTAGGGGGAAAATCTGCACGTGTGTATCAGGCAAGACGGGAAACCCAGTCACATCATCAAAAGAAAAACTCAGCTGTTCACCTGGGAAGCTCAGTGAAAACGGGGCAGGCAAGGCCATCCACCGGCAGGGACAGCAGCCCAGGTGTGAGTGTTCCCGTCACTGCAGTAAGAGGAGGATAGGGCCAAGTCTGCCCACTCCTCACATGAGGGACTCCAAGGCCATGATGGAGCCACAAGTAAAACCAGCCCTGGAGGGTCATCTGGCTGTATCACACAGTATGTGACACATTTTCCTTTACCCACTCAACTCACTCACTCATTCATCTATTCAAGAACCCCTGAGAGGTGAATTATATACTGGTTCTGCCTTCAGGGAGCCCACTGTCTAGAATGTGATTTCTTTTAAGTATTTAGAAGTATTTTTAATGAAAAGAGCATTATCCATAGATTCAAAAAATATAAAAAGTTAAAATGAAGACTCTGGACTAGAGTACCTTAAAGGCTCCTCCCTCATCCATAGTCCATGATTCTTTAAGTGACAACCTATCTTATTTTTGTTACATATCTTGGCTCTGCCACCTAATAAATATTAGAAAAAAAATGGAACTGAAATCTCATTCCTAATACACATCCAAATTAGCCCTCCTGAAGTGTCAAATGGTATTATCATCCACCTGGTTTATTCAAGCCAGAAACTTCGGGGTCTCTCCCAGCAATCTCCTGCACAGACCCGGAATCCAATCACTGCACTAGTCCAGCAGCTCTGACCCCCTAAAGGCCTCTGGAGCGCCCCTTCTTACTCCGGATCAGCTGCCCAACAGCCAACTTCTCCTCATTAACTCCTGCTCCGCTACAACACGATTCTCGCTAAACATTGATCCAAAACACCTACTCAACGTATTTATAACCACGGAAGATTTTGTTTTCAGCACTGCCCAATTTGGACGCCAGAGCACGTGAATCCCCAAACACAAGAAAGCGACCAAACACAATAATGCCATGGGGAAACCTCCCCATTTTATATACGTGTTTCCATGTTTTGAAAGCCAGGTTTCTCACATTTCAGTTGAATAAATGACAATTTGGTTCCAGAAGACACCATTGTCTCTTAACAAAACCATACCTGAATAACAGCACTAAACCAACATGTATTGCCGACGTTTTTCAGCCCAACTGGCCAACCGTCAGCTCGCCTCCAGTCACTGGGACTGGGGTTTTCTCCCCAGACTTCACAGCGTTTTCTCTTGGAGCGTTTAGTTTCTGCAGCAGTGGCCTCGTGTATCCTGCATTGAGCCAACACACCACACATCAAAACAGGAAAAAGTTAAAGAACAGTATACTACACCGAGGATGTTGATAACCTTTCATAGGTAGTTCAAAATGCCAGATACACTTTTATTGGGTAATCATTAGCTACAGAGTAATTATAAGATTATAACCTAAGTGAAAAGTAAGGTTTAAACATAGAGATGTTAACCCTTCCATAACAGAGATTATTAATAAGGTTCCTGATGGAACTGAGTTAAGACTCAAAACTACTTATGGCTATCATATGAAAATGTTTAGATCTCAACAACAGTGTCTTATCTCAGACCGCTGTCACTGAAGGAGGCAAGAGAGACACTCTGCTAAAGGGAAGAGCCCCAAACTGTCCAGTACACAAACCATGATCCTGTTTCCCTAAAAGAAACAACTCAACACTATGAGGGAAGAAGCGCATCTGGAAACTGACGGGCCACCCCACTGGAACTGGATATTGGTGGACAATCCCAAACAATCACCAAATCAGTACCAATTAGCACCAAAAGATATATTCCCTGTTCATTTCTGAGACAAGGTAGGTGAGTCACAATTTCATTTTCAAATAGTCAACATAACCCTCAAAGTTTACAAAGGCTGAAAGTTTATAAAGGACATATATTTATTGGATACTTGTAGTAGGATGGGTTTTCTCCCCATCAATCAGCAATTATGAACTACAAAATTCACAGGCCTCTACTCAGACCACAGACTGCAACAAGACACTTACCATATTTGGCTTTTCAAAAGTGAATCAGAGTAAGTAAGCTAATGAGAATTTAAATTTTCTCCTAAAATTTTTAATTCAGGTACAATTAAAGAAGCATGGCAGAACTGCTCTTGAATGACACAGAGCTATTGCCTTTGACCTACACACTAACATGGAGAGCAAAGATTAGAAATTAAATCAATTACCTGTTAAGATCTCGTCCATCAGCTTTAACTTTGGGGGACTCCAGTAGACTCAAAGCAATGGCAGCTTGAAGATCATCTTTGTTCTCATGAGTAAGGTCTATTACTTCTGTCAGGTACATTGAAATTTAATTAGTCTACATGTAGAAAACATTGTTCTGTCTGTATTGCAGAAAAAATGTAAAAGCATTCATAAAACTAGATATACTCAAACTCACACATGATTACAAATGCAAAAAACCTAAACAAAACATTAACAAACAGAATCCTACTAATTTACAAAAAAAGATGACATATTAAGACCAAGCTGAGTTCACTGTAGGAAACAATGAGTTAACATTAGAAAACAGACCAGTAAAATTTACTATCTTAACAATTAAAGGAAAAAATGATAAGCTCAGTAGATAAAAGTAGTTGATAACATTCAACCTCTATTCAAGAATAAAAACCCCAAGCTAACTAGAAGGAGAAGAAAATATTCTTAGGCTGAGGAAGAGTATGCATGAAAAGCTCACAGCAAACTTTATACTTGACGGTGAAATGTTAAACTTGCTTTCTTTAAAACCAAGACTAAGACAAAAAAGTCTACTATCAAGGCTTTTATTCATTATGGTTCTGAAAGTTCTGATTAGGTAATAAGAAAATAAAATAAAAAATAAACTTTATAAAAATATAAGAATTAGAAAATAAGAAACAAAACTGTCATAATTCACAAATGATGATCACCTACAAGGGAAACCCAAAATAATTTATAGAAAATAGTTATAATTAATAAAAGGTGGTTAGATAAAAGATCAATACACAAAAGTTAAGTGAATTTCTATACATCAGCAATGAAGAACATTTATTTTAAAAAGAAAAAAACCCACAAAACTGTAGTAGTCAAGACTGTGGGCTACTGGCATAAGGAAAAACATACAGATCAATGGAACAGAAATAAACCCTCATATTTATGGTCAATTGGTTTTCATCACAGGTTCCAAGACAATTCAAAAGAGAAAACATCTTTTCAACAAATGGTGCTGAGACTAGATAGGCACATACAAAGGAGTGACTTTTATACCCCTCCCTCACACCAGTTACAAAATGAACTTACAGAGGATTGTGCCCTCGTGATAACAGCTAAAATTATAAAACTCTTAGAACACTGTAAATCTGTGTAACCTTGGATTAAGCAATGGCATCTTGGGGATAACATCCAAAGCACAAACCGCCAAAGAAAAAAACAGATAAATCTGACACCAAATTAAGAACAACAACAACAAAAAAAAACTTTTGGGCTTCACCATCAAGAGAGGGAAAAGATAACCCACAAAATGGGAAAAAAATTTGTAAATCATATATCCAGTAAAGGGCCTATATACAAACTATCTAAGGAATTCCTCCACCTAAATAATAAAAAAGACAAATGGCCCAATTTTTAAAATGGGCAAAGATTTTGGACAGACATTTTTCCAAAGAACATATACAAGTGACCAGTAAGTACATGAAAAGATGTTCAACATCATTAGCTATGCAAAGTAATATAAATCAAAATAGCTCATGGCAGCCTTGTTTATAATAGCAAAAAATGTGAAACAACCCCAAAGTCAGTAAATACATAAACTATGGTATATTCAGACCATGAAATACTACACACCAATGCAAATAAATGAACTATAGTTATAACCTTCAACATGGATGAGTTTCCCAAAATATTGATTGGAAAAGTCACTGTGTGTGCCATAGACAGATACAAGAATATTTGTATCAGTATTACTCAGAATAGCTCAAAACTGCAAACAGGCCAACACCATCCAACCCAGCTGATGGCTCCTTTCTCCTGGAAGCCTCCTTGGCTTCCGAAGTAGCACTCCCTCAGTTCTCTTGGTCTTCCTCCAACCTCCCTGGACATTCCTTATCTCCCTGGCCTCCCTACACCGGGAGTACCCAATGCGTAGTCACTAAACCTTTTCTGTTTTCTATACATACTCCCTTGGAGAATTCACCCATTTCATAACTTTACAAACCACTTACAGGTTTATGTTCCCAAGCCCAGATCCCTCCCCTCCACCTGGAGTGTTTTCAGCATTCCACCTGATGTCTAACAGACATCCCAAATTTAATATTGCCCAAACTGACTGCTCCATCTTCCACCCCAAATTTGTTACATCTAAAGTCATTCCCATGTCAGTTAAGTGCAACCCCATCCTTCCAGCTGCTTAAGGGGGTAAAAAAACCCGAGTCACCTTTAACTCCTCTTTCACAAACCTCATCCCCTCTGTCAACAAATCCTGTAAAACAAGCACTTCTCACCCCTCCACCACGACATCCTGGCCCACCCAACATCACCTGCAGTAACCTCCTGACTGGTCCTTGGCTCACTGCTCTGACCCAAGTTCACTAGCCACTCTTCCACATTAGGTTTCCAACACAGCCGTCGGAATGATGTTAGAAAATGGAAACAGTCTGGATCATCCCCCTGCTCCAAATTCTCCATTGGCTAACCCTCTAACTCAGAATAAAAGCCAAGTACTTACGAAGGCTCTGCATGACCTGCCTCCTGTTCCCTCTATGGCCTCATCTCTCACTGCCCTCCTCACTCACTAAGTCTCAGCTCTGGCCTCCTTGCTGCTGCTCAAGCAAACCAATGTGTATTCTCATCTTAAGGCATCACATGACTCACTCACTCACCCCTTCTCAAAAGGCCCATCCTATTTCAAATCTAATCCTCAGAACTCCTTTTTTCATTCCATCCTTTCCTTTTCCTGTATAGTACTTACCATGTTCTAATATGCTATATAAATTGTTTATCTCCCCTCAAAAACTAAGTGACATGAAGGCAGGGATTCCTGTTTATTTTGTTCCTCCTCAGTGCCTAAGAGTGCTTGGCACCGAGTAGGTACTCATGAAGCAAGTGTTGAAGGACGAATCCATGTAAGTGCTTAGAACTGTGCCTGGCACATGGTAATGGTTTAACGATTAGCTATCACTACCATCATTTCCAAAGGATTGATGTGATTAACAGGAAACACACACACTCATCTCTTATTTTTGGCTAGCCTGGAAAAACAGGCCTGAGACTTGATTTTTCACTGTTGTGGCAGTAGGGTCTCCTGGAGCAGGACTAAGACAGGGTACACTTACTCGCTAAGACTTCTTTGTTGGCAGTGCTCCCCTCTTCTTTAGGTGATTCTGTAGCAACTGTGTCTTGACTGGGCTCCTTAACTCTTTCATCAGTGAGAAGACTAACTGCCAGAGTGATGTCACCATTACTTGCCTAAAGAGAAAAAAAAAATAAAAGCAAAAACTTAAAAAGTAAAGCATCAGCCCTGACCTACGTAGCTCAGTTGGTTGGGCATCGTCCCACAAAGTAAAAGGTCACTGGTTCAATTCCCAGTCAGGGCACACGCCATGGTTGCCTGCCAGCCAGTCCTTGGTCTGGAACCTGGGAGAGGCAACTACTGATCAATGTTTTCCTCCCTCTCTTTCTCCCTCCCTTCCCCTCTCTCTAAGAATGAATAAATAAAATCTTTTAAAAAATGAAAAAGTAAAGCATCGCAGCATTTAAAACAAGTAGCAAGTTAGTTTTTTGTTTACAACTCTTACCCTGAGTTGTCTAGGCATACGTCTAGGGTAGAAAGCAGAAAAAAGAGTGTAGTGGAAAAGAGTAAGACACTGTGCTTAAAACATGTACCAAACTTCTATTTACAGGGAAGGAGCTGTTATGCTATGATTGATCACAACCTGCAAAAAAGAAAGAAATACTGCTAGGGATTTGTTCTCCCCACTTTGCATGCGACAATACTGCTCCTGATTTCACAGATGCAGCATGATGTATCAAAAAGGGGGTTGGCAATTAACAGAGATCCTAAATGAAGTCAGCCCCTACAATAAAAAGGCCAAGCAGTTACCATATTCTGTAGTGGTGACCATACTTGTATTTGTTTTTAAATTTTTATTAGGAAAACTTTCTAACATTTACGATAGTGGAGGGAACGTATAACTGAACCCCATGTACCCATCACTCAGTGTCAACAATTACCAAGGTGGTCAATCTTGTTTTACCTATTCTGCCCTCTCCCAGATGTTTATCTACCCTCTCCCCAGATATTCTGAAACAAATCCTGAGCATCAGTTCATAAGTCGACACTTCAGAATGTATCTTTTAAAAAATATAACCCACAATGCTATCATCACACCTTAAGAATAAATGGCAAGTTTTTAAATAACAACCATTTCAAACTTCCCTGATGCAAATATATTTTAGTTTGTTTGTTTGAGTCAGGATCCCTATAGCCTATACCGTGCAACTGGTTGATATTTCCATAAATTTCTTTTACCCAGTAGAAGAAATTTTACCCAATGGGAGCTCTCCTCACCCCCAGTGCTGGTCTCCCCCTTCCAAAACTCGCCTGTCCTTCTAATTTACACATTGAAGATACTGGGTTATTTGACCTGTAGAGCTTCTGTCCCTACACCCATTTTCATTCGGCATTAAAATAGCTTGCACTGACATAACTATGACATGGACAACTGTTTTAAAGACCACTAACAGAAGCCTTGAAACTAACCTTCAGAGCTTCGTGAAGGAATGAAGGGTCCTGGATGCCCGTGATTTCTCTCAGCTGATTTAACAGCATTTGGCAGCTCTATATTTGAGAAACAAACAAAAACCACAGACATGTGTCAGTTAGAACACAAATCTGAACACATTTAAAGAACACAAGCATCTTGAATAAACAGGCCTGAGACTTGCAGTTTTCACTGCTGTGGCAGTAGGGTCTCCTGGAATGTGCCACCTGCCATGCAGAATATTTTGAGCTGAAAACAAAGCGCTAACAAGTAGGAAAAGCTGCCTCCCCCTTCCCCACTGAAGGAGACTCAGACAGAAACGCCTGCTTCAGGAGGGGCCTTGGCACGACCACCTTAGCGTTTTCACTTCTGCACGTGCGGATGAAGTGTGCCCACTATTCCTGACTTGCCCAGCAAGAGTTTAGTTGCCGCTTTGTCCTCTGCCTGCAAATTGCCTATTTCCCTTTAGGAATCCCAGGCTCTTCTTTCTTGTCCAAACTGACATATCTACCTCATACTGCCTCAGTCTTCGGAGTTTTTATGCTTATGTGAATTCTCTGTGACACATTAAAACCTGATTTTCTCTGGTTAACCTGCTGTTTGTCATCTGAATTATTCAATCGGCCAGAAGAACTAAAGGAGTGAGGGAAGAGTGTCCCCAGCCCCAACACTGACCAGACACATCATGAAATGACAATCTATCACTCACAAATGCTTTGGCACTTGTGGAAGAAACAGAAGTAAACAGTAAAACTATGAGTACGTAAAACATTTAAATGTAATGTTCTAGCCTTCAGGGACGCTCCAAGTGTTTCAGGTCTTTCTTTCCGTAAGTAGTACGTAAGTGAGTACGTTCTATCTGGAGTCCGGGAAGTTTGCACGGACATGAAGATGTGCTATTTTAAGCTTCACTGCACATGTCATTTCTGTGTGTCATTTTTCACTGACAATAAGTTTCCAATCATGTAATTAACAAATGATTATCACCAACATTATATTTAAAACTTTAGGTTTAATTGCTTAAAATGAGGTATAGATCAAGCTAGAATTTCCTGAATTATAAGTAAAACTCCAGGAGGAATACACTATGGAATGCTTTCTCTTCACTGATCTGAATCATGGAAAAATCTGTATTGTACCACAAGATCAGTTTATAACCCTTTCCGGCCATAATATCTTCACTGGAACATTTGATCCTGTTTTGCATGAAGACAGAAGTTAACACAAAACAAGTATTTACGAGTAAGCTCATTTTAAACAATTGGCTGTCCAAATGAAGACAATAACTATTTAGATGAACACTGAAAATTAAATAGTTCAAATTTCATTCAGTGAGAAGAAATCTAATTTATACTATTGCTAAGGTTATCCAAGAATTAAGCCTGGATTCAATATCTGATGGTTCACCATTAACTATCTTTCAGTTAGTAATATGTCCTCAAGAGGCAGTGCACATTGCCTACCAGCTGTAACAGAAACAGTATCCTATGCTCTTCAACAGCTGACGGTCTGGTGCAACATTTAAGTATCACACAACTAGAAATAACTAAATGAAACATCCCTGTAGTCAGTCTTTCTGTTCTAATCACAGGCCACAGTCGTAGGCTACAAATGGAACCCGAACCTGCTGAGGCCAGCAGTCTTTGAGGCTATGAGTCTTGTCAAAGGAAGTCATTGCCTGTGTCTCGGGAAAGTGACAAACAAGCAGGTGTCCCAATTTAGGCTTGGCAGATGCTGAAAACACAAAGCATGTGACTTTTAGAAAAATAAAATGTTAAAAAGTTTTCTCCAAACTAATCCTAATTCCATTTGATTTTATTGGGTATATGAACCTATACATCTCAATCATACACAATTTTCTAAGAAATCAAAATCAATATATTCCCAAAAGAGGTAGAATAATTGGAAGAGGGAAATGAGTAGCACATGAAATCTAAACAGGAGCCAGAAAGGTAACAATAGGCTAGATACTTACATCTTCACCTCAGATTACTCTGTATGTGAACTGATATTTAAGACCCACATAAAATAATCCCAGTAAAAAAATAATAAGTAATGCAGACTGCTTACTTTTAGCCAGGAATTCTTCTAAACACTTCACATGTATTATCTAATTTAACCCTCACCACAAACCTGAGATAGGCATGATGACCATTTGACAAAAAAACTGACACAGAGGTGAAATAACTCACACCAAGTTACCGTTAGTAAGGGGTGGGGCTGAGACCTGACCCCCAAGCTGTCTAGCTGAGTGCAACATCTGAGAAAACAAAACAGGCAACAGATCCTCTATGAGGCAGAAACAGCGCAAATATTTCACTCTTGTATCATGACTTTGACCTTTGCATCGTAACAAGTTTCCTATTTCTTTTGTCTACCTTTAAATAATCACGACTTTGATTACTTAAAAGTATAGTATGTTCAAACGAGCTATCATCAGGAAATACTATCTTTGACTGAATCTAAGCTGCCATCAGTTATAAAAAGTATTTTATGCACCACTAAGGAGAAAAATTGTTACCACTTAATCTATGACACAATGCCTTCATGACAGCCCTAGAAGACACATGGATCAGTCACACCAGCTCCTTGTAGCTCTAAAATTTTATTTATGTTGAGAAATATAGCAATTTCCCCTACTTTCAAGTGCATAGCCCAGTCTGTGTAAGGCAATTCTTCTGCACGTTTTTCAGTAACAAAACTTAATATACCTATGGCATCGTCTTTCCTCAAATCCCATAAAGCACTTGATTGTAGCTTTGCAAGAAAACATGAAACTGCAGTCATTTTGTTTCACATAAAATCAAATTTATGTCCTGTGGTTCTGTTTCTATGCCTTTCTTTCTTTTTTTTTATTTTTTTTTAGAGAAAGACGGAGAAATATGGATTGTCGTTCCATTCGCTTATGCATTCAGTGGTTGAGTCCTGCGTGTGCCCTGACCAGGATGGAACCTGAAACCCGGGCACTTTGGATGACGCTCCAGCCAACGGAGCTACTGGACCAGGACTCTACCTACGCCTTTCTTCATACACTTTTTCCCCGCACTTAAATGTAGTGTCACAGTGTGATCTTTTTAAAGACACTTTAAATGGCAAGTACGTTAACTGTGTACTACTCACAGTTATGTAACCCAACTGCTGCGACAGTGCTGGCAGGAACAGCTATGACCAAGCCCATACACGTGCAATATCCCGTCTGGATGACAGGGAATGTGAAGAGCATCTCAGCTTCAGAGACCTCAAAATGCCAAGTAAATGCAAATCAATGCAATGTGGTATGCAAATACTAAATAATGTGCTGATCATTACCTCTGGCCACGGATTAAAGCCCCACTCCCCTTCTCTACTTCAGCGTAGGGAGCAGTGAACACCAATTCATCTGGAACAGGACACTCAGGACAGGAAAATACTCTCAGTTTCCCTTTTTTAAAGCTGTTTGGCAGAGATGACTTTATAAGATCATTTGTAGAGCACAGTGTTCTACATGTTCATTCAAATCCAAATTCCTCATCTTGCTATTATTCAAAGACCATTGCCTGATTCTCTCCTTACCCTGCTCAACCTTTTCTCCCACACTATTCCTTACCTCACAAACTCACCTGCCCTACACCCTCTCATGCCTTTGAAGTGTTACTTCTACTATTTCTGGTAGATTAACCACGGAATGCCAGCCTACCTCAAGGGTTACATTCATCTTACCTCTCCCTTAAAGTCATCCCCAAGAACTCTGGTCCTTACTACTCTCTCCCCGTTCTACCTTCTCCTGTTGAGGGAACAGATGAGCCTGTGAATGAATGAGACTGTGTTTAATGGGGATTTCTCATCATTTGGTTGTCTAATTGCTTTAAATATGAAATGGGAATTAGAAAACACACCACCTAATTTGAACTCTCCATAGGACAGTGCCCACAACAATGGTAACTAACATTGCCGAACACCATCGCTGTCTCAGCAGCGTTAGGTGCTTCACATACATGTAATTCTTACAGGAACCCTTAAAGGTAAGAATCATTGTCTTCACTGTGGGAATTGGAAACTAGAGTTTACGAAACCTACTCTGTCATCAAATGTCTTGAACTAAAAGGTAAATCAAAGATAGCTATTAAGAGTCTGAATAAGATAAAAAAAACTATGAATGGTAAAATGATAACAAGCTCATAACTATCAACAAATGAACCTAAAAAACAAAAACAAAAACCAAACAAACTAGAACAGGAACAGAGTCACAGAAATGGAGATCACATGGAGGGTTTTCAGTGGGGAGGGGGAAAGGAAGAAGTGAGGGGAAGGCACAGAGAAGAAGAAGCATAACTGGCAGGCATAAAATAGACGGGGAGAGGTTAAGAAGAGTGTAGGAAATAGAGAACCCAAAGAAGTTATATGTACAACCCACAGACATGAACTAAGGGGCAGGGTAATGCTAGAGGGTTGGGCGGAGGTGCAGGGTGGAGGGGATATAAAGAGGAGAAAAAAATTGGGACAATTGTAATAGCATAATCAATAAAATATACTTAAGAAAGAGTTGAATAACAAAGGATTAAGCTATGCTGTGGACACAAACAACTGCTATTACAGGATTCAATCTTAATAAGTATTCGGCTAAACTAAGTCTCAAATGGTACCCACAACAAAAATCCTAATAAGTACTGGATACTAAATTTTAATTTTACAGTAACAAACTAAGATAACTAGGATCCTACTGTATTGCTAATCCCATAGTTTCTTCTGGAACTCCACAGGAGGCTGATTTAAATATGACCTTCACCACTGCGATGCTCCACACACATATTACACACCCAACAGGAGACAAGACAAAGCCTGCGCTCCAGTCAAAATCATGTCCAAGGACTGGCAAGAGCCAACAGGTTTGCTTTCCCTTAGCTGAGTTCACACTGTTTTCATTAAACAAAAAGTACTCTCTTTCCTTGCCCAGAGGCAGTGAAGAAAGACAGGCAGGCACTAGAAAGAAGGAACTCAACTTTCTGCCTCAATTACTAGCTGGTCTTGGCGTAATCCAGTTCACTTCTCAGGACAGAGGTTCACTCACAGCCAAGACTCATAATAAGCAGTAAACAGGATTATTCAGACAATAAAAGCATTAAACTATCAAGTTTTTGTAATAAACAGTAACTGGCCTAATCCTATTACAATTAATTAAAACTCTCTTTGATCAGAGGAGGCAAACTTGTGAGATTACTAAAAGTTTTACCTTTAAAATCCCCAGTTTAGTATGCAGACAAGGAGCTATCCAGGTTATTCCATTCTTTCAAACAGGGATGCTTTTCTCATCACTCTGACGCACATGTTTCCTGATCTCAATGGTCTATTCTTACAAAGACATTTTCTACTTAAAACTCAGTAAATATTGATAAATTTTCCTTTACTCCAAAGAACTTCCAAGGTATGACTAACAAAATTCCCTAAAAAATTAAAGATCTGGTTTTCCAATTCTAAAATAAAACTTAAGTACCCAAGAAAGGCAAAATAATAACTTGAGGAGTCAAAGAAAATATACAGCAGCAACTCCAGAAAGCCAGCCTGGACAACAGTGTTTTAACGCATTCGAAACCGCCACTACCCCTTCCAACTTCCGTAAGACAAGAACAGTCCACGAGAGCCCTGGCGCTTTTTCAGTTTTTCTTCCAGCAACAACTCTGTGTTGGGCCAATGTACCCATACTGTGAAAACCTAACATATTGACAAGAAAAAAATTCTAAGGTAATATAAATGAAAATCACAGTGGATGGAGAGTGAGAGAAAGAGACAGAACACTCAGCCTGATAAAATAGCTGTGTACCAGCTCTGACAAAAAACTGTTCACATTCCAGTATGTCTGTTGGAATTTAGGATTAATTTCCAGGTGGCTGTTTCCAAAGAGAGAAGAGCCAGGTGCCACAGAATCCCAGGAAACCTGGTTTCTAATTTATCCATGAAATTCCAATCTGCTGCCCACAGCTAATCCACAGGAGTGGACACTTACAGACTCTGGTGCACCTATCCCAGAATTATCCCATTTCACCATCTCCCATCCCCTCCGTCTATAGCTAACATAAATCCTTTCAGAACAGTTTTCATCTTTCTCTCCCCTCCCCCTTGAGACATAAAAAGGCTTGCAAACATCCAGGATGATGGACATGTTGTCTTTCTTGTCTAGCCATGCTGTTGAGGTTGGTTTAGGCTTCATGCCCTAAGACCTAACTTCCTTCTCTTTTCTTTTTTCTTTTCTTTTCTTTTCTTTTGGGGCTAGCAATGATCTGATAAACTCTTTCATTTATAAAGACTTTCAGCAGTGTAAGTTGTGATTTTCTGTTCGGCAGTGCTGATTTGTTGTTCCACTTACGAGCGCACTGCCTGCTTCGGGTACGTGCCTGACTGGAGATCAAGCTCACAACCCTGACCTATCAGGAGGATACCCCAACTAATTGAGTTACCATGCCAGGGCCAAGGAAATGCCATTGTTAGCAATATACATATTACTAAGGTTAATTGAGAAACTAGGAAAGTATGGGGAAAGATTTCAGAAATCAGGTTTACACGTTTACATAGTTTTAGAAATTGAAATTTTAAGTTCTTATTAGGTAAGCCTCAGTATGCAGCTTCTATTTTTGATGTGGGATTAGATTAGAAACGGTTCTAAGTGTCAGAATGAGTTTAGACTTGACCTGATGAACAGTGCAAAACAAATCCAAGTTCCTCAGCAGGGAAGAAATATTAGGGGGCAAAGCACTTTAAGGGAAGTAATTGAGCACACGTGAACAACCAGTCAAAAGTAGGATGAGACTAGGGAAAGAAAGCTTCACTAGAGTTACAGGTGAACATGCCAGGTGTGATGCAGCTGGCAGAATGCTAGTCGGAGAAATGAAAAGGTAGGATATACTCTGAACATTTCAAATATTAATCAAATATTTAAAAATGGACGCCTAAGATAATGCGATTGCCAATGACATAAAAGAAAAGCAGTAAGAAAACCAACCAATGAAGGAGAATGGTCAAGTCAAGGAACATGTATAAAGGACCCAAGGACAAGGGGTAGGGGAGGATTGAATGGGGGGGTGGATGGGCAGGGCTGGGGCGAGTAATGGAGGAAAATGGGGACAACTGTAATTGAACAACAATAAAACAACAGTTAAACAACATTTTTTTTTAAAAGTTTAAATTTCCAGTCGAATTCAACTGTATGCATTTTTTGTTCAATTAGAAATGCACAAAGAAAAAATATCATTGCAACAGACAAAAGTCAATAATCTGGACAATAAAAATGGTGGCATTGAGAAAAAAAAAAAGAAAATCAATCAATGTAATACCACACTAATAGAATGAAGGGGGGAAAACACATGATCATCTTTTTTTAAATAATTATTTTGTTGTTGTTCAATTTGATCATTTTGATTGACACAGAAAAAGCATTTGACAAAACCAATCAGAAAAAACAATCAGGAAACTATTTCATCAACATGATAAAGGGCATTTAGTTAAAAAAAAAAACCTCACAATTGACGTCACACTTACTGGTGAGAGATTGAAAGCTTCCCCACTAAACTCAGGAACAAGACAAGGATGCCCACTTTCACCCACCCTATTGAACACTGTACTGGAAGCACTAGCCTCAGAGTAATTAGGAAAGAAAAAAAGACATAAAACTGGAACCATAAAACTATCTCTATTCACAGAGGATATGACATATAAAACCCCAAAGAATCCACACAAGCAGCACTGGAGCTAACAAACCAACCCAGCAATTTTTCAGGAAACAAAATCAACACATGACAATCAGTTGTGCTTCTATAAAGCAGTAATGAGCAATCTGAAAAGACATTTAAGAAAATAATTCCATTTACAACGATATCCAAAAGAATAAAACGCCTAGGAATAAATTTAACCAAGGAGGTGAAAGCCTTGTACACTGGAAAGTACAAAGCACTGAGAAATAAGTTAAGGGAAACCTAAATAAATGGAAAGATATCCAGGACTTCAAGACTGGATGAGTCAAGTTTCTCCAGAGTCAGAACCAACAGGGGATGTACTGTGTGTGGAAAGGAACACTACCAGTTTCCCATGGCGGGTGGGGGAGTAAGTTAATTTATTATACAGAATTGGTTTTTGCAATTATGGAGACAGAGAAGTTCCAAGATCGACAGTCAGCAAACTGGAGACGGAGGAGAGCAAGTGGTGTAGGTCCAGCCTGAGTTCCAAGCCTGAGAGCCAGGAAAACCGATGCGGTAAGTTCCAGTCTGATGTCAGAAGAAAACCGACGTTCCAGCTCAGCACTCAAGTGAGGTTTCCTTTTAAGCGGCTGTTTGTTATTTAGGTCCTCAGTTGATTGAAAGAGGCCCACAGACATTAGGGAGGACCACCTGATTTATGCAGTCTCCAGACGCCAACCTTAATCTCATCCAGAAGGGCCCTCACACACAGAATGATGTTTGACCAACTGCCCGGGCAGCTCATGGCCCAGTCAAGCTAACACGTAAAATTAAACATCACGCAGAGTTAACATTGTTAAGACAGCAATACTCCCCAAAGTGATCTATAAATTCAATGCAACCTTATCAAAATTCCACAGCCTTTTTTTGCAGAAATGGCAAAGCTGATCCTCAAATGCATATGGAATTTCAATGGACCCTGAACAAACAAAACAGAAAAAAGAACAGTGTTGAAGAACTCACACTTCTTAATTTAAATATTACTACAAAGCTACAATAATCACAACAGTGTGGTACTGGCATAAGGAAACACATAGAGACCACTAAATTAGGATTAAGAGTTCAGAGAAACCCATATATCTGTGATTAACTGATTTTTGATAAGGGTACCAAGACCACTTGATGGGGCAAAATAGTCCCTTCAAAAAATGATGCTAGGGCAACAAGATATCCACATGAATGAAGTTGGACCCCCCACCTCACACAAAAACTAACTCAAAATGGATCAACAACCTAAATATAAGAGCTAATACTATAAAGCTCTTAGAAGAAAATACAGGTGTAAATCTTCATGATCTTGGATATCTGGCAATAGATTCTTAGATATGATACCAAAAGTATAAGCTACAAAAGAAAAAAAATAAGCAGTATTTCATCAAAATTAAAAAATTGTGCATCAAAGGCATTACTAACAAAGTGAAATGACAACATATAGGCTGGGCGAAAATATTTTCAAATCATAAGTTTGATAAAGGGTCTAGAATCCAGATTATATTAAAATTCTTATAATTCAAACAACCAAAGACAAACAAAGCCAATTCAAAAATGGGCAAAAAAACTGCCCTTCTACTTACTGCAGCAGCCACTGAGGAGCAGCAGCCAGGGTTCTGCCCTATCCCCTGCTGTTGACCTCAACAAGCGTCACAAGGTGACCAAGAACAGGAGCAAGCCACGCCACAGCCACTATGCCAGGTGCCTTCCCAAGCACACCAAGTTCATATGGAACATGATCCGAGAGGTGTGTGGCTTTGCCCTCTATTAACAATGTGCAGGGGAGGAACAAGTGGACACTGAAATTCATTAGGGACAGTGTGCAGCCCTGGTCAGGTGGCTCAGTTGGTTGTAGTATCATCATGTCCACCAAAAGGTTGTGGGTTCAAGTCCCTGTCAGGGAGCATATGGGAAGCAATCAATTGAGGTCTCTCTCTCTTCCTTCCTCTCTCTAAAATCAATAAAAACATATCCTTGAAAGAGAATTTTTTAAAAAGATGAAAAGGGTGCAGACACATTCACGCCAACAGGAAGAGAGAGGATCTGAACAACGTCCTTACAACTATGAGGAATGCAGCAGCCAAGAAGGTCTGAGTCCCAGCCCCTCTGTGTGTAATAAACCCTGTTCAGAGACTTGGACTTCCTGTGGTAGCACTGGGAGGTGAGGTCACATCAGGTCCACCACTTGCCTGAGAGCCCCTCCTGAAGCACAGTGATGCGGGGCAGTGGGGCATGGTGGTGGGCACAGAAAGAAACA
Organism: Tonatia bakeri; assembly: GCA_004024845.1. Classification (NCBI taxonomy): domain Eukaryota; kingdom Metazoa; phylum Chordata; class Mammalia; order Chiroptera; family Phyllostomidae; genus Tonatia; species Tonatia bakeri. The sequence goes on from PVIA01011847.1 coordinate 21,440, forward strand.
ACAGACAGGTAGTGCTGGAAATGGTTTTTTAATCACAATTAATTAACTCTTATATGTCAGAAAAAGAGAAGGGCAAAGGACATGAATGGACATTTTTCCAAAAAAGACATACAAATGGACAATAAGCGTATGAAAAGATATTTAACAACATTGTTAGCCATTGGGAAAATGAAAATCAAAACTACAATGAGATACCACCTCTCTCTCTCTCACAAACTCACAAACACACACACACACACACACACACACGAGGATGATTATTATAAAACAAAACAAAAAACCAAAAATTAAAAATAACAAGTGTTGGGTAAGGATGTGGAGAAATTAGAACCCTTGTGCATTACTGGCAAGAATATAAAATGGTACAGGTCCTGTGGAAAGTAGCTTGGCAGTTCCTGACACAAAAAGTTAAAAAGAGTTACTATATGACCCAGCAACTCTACATCTAGGTATATAGCCAAAAGAATCAGAAATAGGTACTCAAACATTGTACATGAGCCCTAACTGGTGTGGCTCAATTGGTTACGCACTGTCCAGCAAAACAAAAGGTCCCCAGTTCAATTCCCAGGCGGGGCACATGCCTGGGCTGCAGGTCTGGTCGAAGGTCAGGGTGCATGTAAGAGGCAACCAATCGATGTTTCTCTTCCTTCTTTCTCCCTCCCCTCTCTCTAAAAATAAATTAATAAAATCTTTAAAACAATAGTTGTACATGAATGTTCACAGCAGCACTATTCATAGCAGCCAAAGGTTAAAAACTCAAATGTCCACCAACGGAAAAATGGGGAAACTATAATAGATACACAGAGTGGAATATTAGTTATTAAAAGTAATAAAGTACTGATACATGCCTCAACTTGGATGAATCTCAAAAACATTATACTCAGTAAAAACAGCCGGGCACAAAAGGTGACATAGTTTATGACTGTGTTCATATGAAATTCCCAGAATGGGTAAATGCAGAAACAGAAGCAGATCAGGGTGGCCAGCGGCTGGGGGAATGGGGAGTGACTGCTCAGTGACTACGGGTTCTCTTTGGGGGTGATGAAAATATGCTGGAACTAAATAGAGGTGGTGGACGTGCAACATTGTGAATACACTAAATGGCACTGAATCACGCACTTCAGTCAATTTTATATGACTTCCTCTCAACTGAGTAATTATCAAGAGAAATCTGTTTGCTAATGGGAGTGTGCGTGCGTGTGCACACACACACCAAAAAAGAAAAAGAACACCAGGAAAGTACTAACTTGACCAGTAATACTAACAGCAGGAAATACTTGTTTAGGACATGTCAAGTTTAAAATGACTACCAGACATCATGTAGCATGCTGCCAGCACCTACGCAGGCAGATCTTTAATATGGCTTTGTGTGGCTAGTATTTTGAGCTCCCCTTTTATTTAGAAGGCCTAAATAATGGAAATAGCACACACTAACCTCTAAACAACTCTCAACTTTTCTAAGCATCATTTTCCATATCTGTAAGATAAAGTATAGCATCAGCTTTGACCACACTGGCGTTATTCTAAATGAAATAATGCATAAAATTGTTAATAAATTAAAATGCTATATAAATAGAAAATATTGTAACCTGCCCATCCAATGAAATTCATCTAGAGGTTGTAGGAAAACTACTGATGTCCTAGGAGACAATTAATTGTGCTACGGGGTTTGGTTTTATCACTTACTAGGTGTTCCACTTTGCAAATTCCATTCCCAGTCACACTAAATTTTTCTTTATGGGGTTGCCACATCAGTTCAATGACAACATGTTAAAGTGCTTCATAAATTTCAAGTGGTAGTCAAAATCTTGCTTTCAGAAAGGTGTGTACAGCAGTAGGGGGAAGATGGATGGTTTTAAGTCCCAGCTCTGCTACTTAAAATTTAATCTTGAGTAAGAGTAAGCCACACTTCTCATCTGCAATGTGAAGGCAAAGAGACTCTGGTTTCAAATCTCATATTAGGCCCTTATAAGGTATATCAAATCTGAGTGTGAGTTTCCTCATCAGTAATAAAACATAATTATTCATACCTTGCAGAGGTTCTGTAAGTATTAGAAATGTACAGAAAAATGCTTATGGCAGTAACTAGCGTACGGCCAAGGCTATTACTATAAGTATACATCTCAACTTCCTGCCAAGATGGGGGCTTAGGTAAACACACTGTGCCTCCTCACACAACCAAGATAGGGACAACAACAACTCAGAAACAACAAAACAACCAGTACTGACAGAAAACTGAACTGTATGGAAGTTGGACAACCAAAGAGTTAAAATACACCCCTTCACCCAGACCGGTAAAAGGGGCGGAGTCCGGCAGCCGGGCAGGGAAGAGCAGTGGAACAAAGTGCGCTGGGACCGGTGTAAGGCATCCCGGGCACGCAAGACCACAGCAGGCAGACCCTGGACGCACGGGCAGCAGCTGGCACACCCTGGCCCAGGGGTGGCAACCGGCAGACCCAGCAAGGCAGCGACTGTGAAGCAAGGCACTGCGTGCAAGGCGGCTGACCGCCCTGCGGTCCCAGGGTCCCAGCACTGAGAAATAGAGCCTCGGGGCACTGACTGAAAACACCTGTGGGGGTTGAGGCACAGGGAGATACTCCCAGCCTCATAGGAGAGGTCGTTGGAAAAACCCACGAGATATTCAAGCTGACCCACACAGGAATTAGCACCAGAAAGGCCCCGTTTGCTTGGGGGAAACGGCGGAAGGGACTGAATTCCAACGGAGATTGGAGCAGGCGCCATTGTTCCCTCTCGGGCCTTGCCCCCACATACAGCCGTCACAACCCAGCAACCTGGGTGTCCCGCCACGGTAAACACCTAAGGCTCCACCCCTCATACGTAACAGGTGTGACTAAAAAAAGAAAAAGATGGCTCAAACAGAAGAACAAATGAAAGCCCCAGCACCAATACTTTTAAGCTACCAAGAGAGAGCCAACCTATCAGATGCACAGTTCAAAACACTGGTGATCAGGATGCTCACAGAATCGGTTGAATTTGGTCACAAATTAGATGAAAAAATGAAGGCTACACTAAATGAAGGAAAATGCACAGAGAACCAATAGTGATGGGAAGAAAACTGGGACTCAAAATCAATGGAGTGGACCAGAAGGAAGAAAGAAACATTCAACCAGAATAGAAGGAAGAAACAAGAATTCAAAAAAATGAGGAGAGGCTTAGGAGCCTCCAGGACAACTTTAAACATTCCAACATCCAAATCATAGGGGTACCAGAAGGAGAAGAGGAAGAATAAGAGATTGAAAACTTATTTGAACACATAATGAAGGAAAACTTCCCCAATCTGGAGAAGGAAATAGACTTCCAGGAAGTACAGGAAGCTCAATAGAGTCCCAAAGAAGTTGGACCCAAGGAAGAACACACCAAGGCATATCATAATTACATTAGCCAAGATAAAGATATGGAGAGAATCTTAAAAGCAGCAAGAGAAAAAGAGACAGTTGCCTATAAAGGAGTTCCCGTAAGTCTAGGAGCTGATTTCTCAAAAGAAACCTTGCAGGCAAGAAGGGGCTGAAAGAAGTATTTGATGTCATGAAAGGCAAGAACCTCCATCCAAGATTACTCTATCCAGCAAAGCTTTCATTTAGAATGGAAGGGCAGATAAAGTGCTTCCCAGAGAAGGTCAGGTTCAAGGAGTTCATTGTCAGCAAGCCCTTATTTTATGAAATATTAAAGGGACTTAGCTAAGAAAAAGAAGATTATCATAAATATGAACAGTAAAATGACAACAAATTCACAATTATCAACAACTGAACCTAAAACAAAAACAAAAATGAACTAAGCAAACAACTAGAAAAGGAACAGAATCACAGAAATGGAGATCACATCGAGGATTATCAGCAGGGGAGTAGGACGAGGAGAGAGGGGGAAAAGGTACAGAGAATAAGAAGCATAAATAGTAGGTAGAAAATAGACAGGGGGAGGTTAAGAATATAGGAAATATAGAAGCCAAAAAACTTATATGTATGACCCATGGACACGAACTAAAGGGGGTGAACATGGGTGAGAGAAGGTGTGCAGGGCAGAGGGAAATAAGGGGGGGGGGAATGGGACAACTGTAATAGCACAATCAATAAAATATATTTAATACATTAATTAATTAATTACTACTGGACGGCCACTGATTTGATCAGAGGTGGTCAGTCGCTGGTCACTTCCAAAAGATCTGGTTTCATTTGCTAATGACAAATACTAAAAGCCTTCTATCGGTAAGACTCTGCCTGGGCAATCCGGGGGATGCTGATCACATAAAACTACTCATTGTCCTACAATCTAACCTTCTGCTGCCTGGTCAGCCTCTATGAGCAATCAGCTCTCTTCTTGCTGGAGCATTTGCAGAACCTGTTGCTGCCACCTCAAATTGTTGTGGAATCTGGGAACCTCAGCCTAGGAGCTGTGCCTCCTGTCAATCAAAATCTAATCTTGTTGCATCTTTGTTTTCCAAGTTTTCTACAGTGAACTGGAATTACACTGTAACTAGAAAAACACTCTAAAAAAGAAACAAGGAGATTTAGAAGCTATTCAAAAAGTAAACACAATTAAAGAAAGGAGGTGGAGAAGGCAAGAGCTGAACAGGGCAAAAGAGGATTTTGTGTTCATAGCTTAATGGTAAGTGGGAATTCTGTGGAGTAGGACAGAGCTTCTCAAAGTTTATCACCAGGGATCTTGTCAAACAGTAGATGCTGATTCTGTAGGTCTAGGGCAGAAGCCCAAACAGCGGTGTGATGATTTATAGAGCTTGCTTATTTCCTATGGCAAGTTCAAGCTACCAGCATGAGTTCACTAAACAGAGTTGGGAAGACATTTACACAGTCAGCTGGAGAGGCTGTAAAAGCTGGCTCCAGCATATCCAAGTTTCTACGTTTCTAACAAACTCCTAGGTGATGCAGATGCTGCTGGTCCATGAGCCATATTCTGAGTCTCAAGGGAGAAGACAACAGTAAATGTGTCTAAGTATTAGGCTAGGACAAAGGAGATGTACAATATTTTAGAAGAATAAGGAAAGACACCTAGGTCACGGTTGCTCAGGCTCAGCACTGCTGATACATTGGGCCAGACAACTGTTTTACGGGCTGTCCTATACACTACAAAATGTTTAGCAGCTCCCCTGGCTTGCACGCATAGATGCCAGGAGCATCCCCCTGCAACAGTCACAGTCAAAAAGGTCTCCAAACACCAGTGATCTAGATTCATCTCTAAGAAATGAAGGAAGATGTGATTGGTACCTCTTCCACTGAGAAAAGAGATGCTGAAGAGGGCACAAAACAAACATGAGACAAAGAACTCTCTTTAAATGTCAGCAAGCTCAGTTAGGTAGAGAAAAAGATTATCTATTTAGAAAGAGAGCAAGAACGACTGAAAATTTAAAGTAACAGGAGAGTGCTAGAGAGCAATGGAAAGGTTCTAACCCACACCAATGAGTGGGCCTACTGACTAAGAAGTAGGATCAGGGACATCTTTGGCTCTTGGAGTCACAATTGCCTGGGTTCAATTCTGGCTTTGCCACTTACTAGCTGGGTGACCTTAAGCAAGTTATTTAACAAGTATAAGCCTCCTCATAAGAAAACTTTTTAGAGTAGTCATAAGTGCTGAGATAATACTCATATATGTTAAGTTCTAAACACAGAGTCTGGTACACAGTACATGCTCAATGTTAGCTACTTTTATTATCAACATCATTATTTTCCTTGAAATATATCTGCTTCACTTAGCTATTACTTTAAATTTCTTTGATGAAACAAAACACATGGAAAGATCTTGCCTGATGAGGTATTATTTGTCCACATGTCTTATAAATATTGTACTGTGTAGCTGAGGAGGCAGGAGAGTTGTGGAAGGCAACCCAGCACTCACTTGCTGATGCTCCAAAAATCACAATTCATGAAACAAGGTAAATGAGAATGAAAAGCCAATAAATCAAAGGAAAACGAAAAGGCCATTAAATTTTCACTGAAGCTGGCAGGTTTGTATAGGGTTTCAGTGAGCAGAAAGAATGTGTGATGAACCCCAGTACCACTGCCGAGGACAACAGGTTTCTAAGAACCAACCTGACTTCAAGTTGTTTATCCTACAGTAACAATAATGTTGCTGTTTTTTTTTTTTTATCAAAGTTAAGAGCTGATTAAAATACAGGACCTCTCTGTAATTTCTTTAGATACTCAATTATCATTCTGCAGTCTGGGGGATTTAGTATTTCCACAAAGTATCCTCCTTAAGTTCCAATAGGTACTGAAACCTATTTCAAAAGTAGTACATTTCTCCCTCACGAAAAACCTTGGGAGGCTATAGAGGGTATAGAGGGCTCCATGTACAACTGACCAATAAGGGAAGGGAAGCATTCTAGGTTTTCAACAGCTTCTTGGTGTCTAGGGAGGAGAACTCTCCTCAACTAGACCAACTGAAGATTCTCTAAGAGAAATGTAGAATGCTACAGAGAATTCAAAACAGTCCATTCTAAACATGAAAGTTATCAAATGAGGGAGAAGTTGATAAAATCTTTCCTCTGAGATGAGAGTTACTTTCTGCATACAAATTTCCTTCACCCTGGCCTGTCAACTTTAAGCATTTTACATTAGCAGAAACTAAAGGGCAAACATTATCAAACATACCAAGCTTATCATCTGTCTGTGTGGAGTGAATCACTGGGAAGAACAGCTAATGTCATCACTCTGCAGGAGGCCAGGAATCAATTACTCCAGCCAACCACTGCCACTGGACTTCCAAGCTTTCCAAAAATAGTTATGACTTACATACAGTGCCCATCAAACACCTCACACACAAAAGTCTCAAATAGATAGTGATGAGATAGGAGGCACTACCCAAACTGTAGCAAAGGGAAATGAAGATGCAGCTGATTAACAGGCACTTGGTCTCAACTGACAGTCCTGACAAATTTAAATGACTTCTCTCCCTTAAAGTAGTCTCTTCTGTAAATCAACATAACTGTCTCGGCACTAAGACTTTCCCCACCTGTTTTTAGTTACTGTCCTGAAAACTAGTAGAATTGATCTCTGAAACCAGAGAAAATCCTAAGATTCTAGTAGGTATTGGTGAACGCCTAACAATGCAATTTCCCGTAGGAATTAGCACATACTTTCATTTCCAGGCCCCTGACCTGGAGATTACTTTGTTTTTACTACAGTAGTTTTAAAAGGAAGTGTGCTCGCTTTATACATTATTGGTCTCCCGGGGGCACGAAAACAGTAAAAAAGTATAAAGCATTTCTCATGTGAAGCTATGTGACAGCTTTGTATTGTAAATATTTTATGGCATTCCTCACTTTGAATACCTGGCACAAGTTTCCCCTTTTGTATTGAGAAAGTGCAGTGTTTGAGGGGCAATGAGGTCGTATGGGGTTATAATATTCTAAAGTAACATTAGAAGACATGCTCCAATTGCCCACTTCCTAAGGTTCTCCACACAAACGTTAGCCTTTGGATCTTCCAAACCAGCGTTCTTTTACTCTCACCATCTTAGCTCTGAAATCCTCACACTGATTGCACAGTTAACATAATAGGAAAACATTATCCACATACCTTCTACTCATCAAGCTGTTCCTTCTCCCTTCTTAAAAAACCCAGAGTGATGAATGCTACTATTACAATCACTACTGGAGCGGCTGCTCTCTGTTTACAAATAAAAAAAAAAACGGCGGTGGGAGGCAGGGGAAGATAGGAAGTCGTAGCTAGGGCCCCTGGTCTTTCACAAGGTGTTGATAAATCCTCACTTTAAGTTAGATAACTTCTCTCTGCGTGAGGCTCTTTAAAGCAACACTGCCATAAAACAGACTTAAAAACAAAAACCACCCAAGTTAACCCTCTGGAAGTTTCTCAAACCCAATCGCGGCCGAGAAGTGCTCTCCTTAGGGATCTCTGATGCAGACAACCCCACGACCAGCCCTTATATTTCTTTTTTCCAAAACATCTAATTACCTCTAACTTCAACGACTCGAAATCAATCCCCGCACCCAAGCCTTGCAAAGACTTCGACCCCCTCCCGAAACCCCTTCCTCAATCTCTCGGACGCACCGCCCGGACTCCCTCTGCAGCCCCATCCCCCCAAGCCCAGCTTCACAGGGCCAGACTGCCCGCGACCCGCGCCACTCCCGCTAGAGCTCCGGCCCCCCTCCTCTCTCCGGAGCCGAAGCTCGGCCACCCCCGCCCCGCCGCCTCCACAGGGCCCACCGAGCCGTGGCGATCTACTGCTCCGGCCGCGTCGTCCTGCTGGAGCTCCGCAGTCATGGCACAGACAACCCTCCACGGTTCACCGACCTCCCGCCACCAGCCCAGCCTCGCAGGAGCAGGAGGCGGAGAAGGAGGCCCCACCCTCGGCTTCCAGCCCACTCCGGCCCCGCCCCCAAGTTCGCCAGGGGTTCAGCCCACACGCCCCGCCCCCAACCTGCGCGCGCACGCAGTGCGCAGCCGAGAGCTCTGCGAGCTCGCGCTCCCCTGCTCGCGGGGTTTTGACCCAGCGTCGGCCACGTGACCCCAGGCCCGCCCCAAGCTAATCATTAGCCCCGCTGCCCAGGGCTGCAACATTCTCCTTGCCCAGGAAATGGCTTGCTGGACTGCGAACTTTGTGTCTCCGAGGTTCGTTCTCCACGTTCTGCTTTCCAAATCTACTTATTTCTAGGACTCACCCCTGGCTCAGTCTTTTCCCTTGGACCAGTTAAAGCTGTTCCCCATTTTACACTGTCTAGGGACAGTGTAAATCCCATGTGGTCATGTTGCTATTTCGAAGTCCAGTGACAGGTAAAATTATTCATCATCTTTTAATAAGGAGAGGCAGAAGTTGAATGGAGCGTGTTTTTTCTAAACTTAACAAACCTCTGTTCCCTGATGCCAAACGTGGTGCCCTAACACCAACCTGGGCATAGGGAGTGTAGACAGTATCCACTAGCTGTTTTGTCACCAAAAAGGATTAGGGGGTGGGCGGAGAAAGAAAAGGTTGCAACTCAGTGCATACAAACTTTGCAAGCCACGTGCACACACTGCACTGCTGCCAAGATGGAGAGGTATTTTAATAAAGGGGGGAGGAATTTAAGGAGATGGGCGTTTACAACCATGGAGTTTTGTTGTAAGCATAGAGTTCTGCCAGTAGGGTTCTTTTGATGACCAAGTTAGAAAACTTCTATAAATACTAGTTTCTCCCACAGGCCCTCCCACTGTTCTTGTCAAAATCTTTATCAGAAGCAAGAAGGCATTTGGGGCAAGTCCACAAAAACCCTACTGAGACCAAGATCCATAAATTTAGGCGTGTGTGTGTGTGTGTGTGTGTTTGTGTCCGTGTCCGTCCCCGAGTTGTTTCAGGTCTTATATTAAGTCTTTAATACATTTTGAGTTAATTTTTGTATATGGTGTCAGCAGTATAGTTACATTCTTCTGTATGTGGCCTTCCAGTTTTCCCAAAACCATTTATTAAAGGCATTTTCCTTTCCCCATTGCATGCTTTTGGCTCTTTTGTCAAACATTAGTTGCCCACATAAATACAGGTTTATTTCTGTGCTCTCAATTCTATCCCATTGGTCTGTGTGTCTTTCTGCCGATGTCATACAGTTTTGCTTATTGTAGTTTTGTAGTATAGTTTCAAGTCAGGGAGTGTAATACTTCCAGCTTTGTACTTTTTTTCTCAGGGTTGCTTTGGCTACTCGGAGTGTTCTGTGGTTCCACATAAATTTTAGGATTATTTGTTCTAATTAGGTGAAAAATTGAGATTTTGATGGGGATTGCATTAAATGTGTATATTTACACATTTAGGTAATATGGCCATTTTAACAATGTTAATTCTTTCAATCCATGAACACAGAATACCTTGAGAGTATTATGTTAAGTGAAATAAATCAGACAAAATACAAGAACTGTATGGTTACATTTACATGTGGGATATTTAAAAAGCCACAAATGAGCAAATAAACATTTTTTAAAAAATCTATATACAATAGAATACTGGTTGCCAGAAGAGAAGGATCATGGGGGAAGGACAAAAGGGCAAAGGGGGGTCAAATATATGGTTTCAGAAGGAGATTGGACTTCAAGTGGTGAGTACATGATAGAGCGTACAGATGTCGCATTATGAGACTGTACACCTGAAATTGATATGTTACTAACCAATATTACCCCAATAAATTAAAAAATAATAAAATAAAAAATTGTTCAGTTGCCCCATCTTAGATTTTCTAAAGTTCAAACTAGATTTTGTAGTATTTTGTGAAGTTTGAGCCAGATGCTTATAGCATATCAAGGCTAAGGTGCTCCCAATTGAGTTGTATTTTCAGCAATTTGGCGAAAATTGTGACTATTCACATTCATATGAATCACACTGGCAATCCACTTTGCACACTTTTGGCTGTCCTAAATCTATCTGGACTCTAGGTATGGAAGGACCTTTTTCAGGGTTACTGCTTTTACCATTGCCTCGGCTTAGCCCTCAACAGCACCTTTGTTGTGAATTTTAAATGGATGGTGGCCTTCCTGTGCTCCGGGCATTGTTGTCCATGCCATTGTAAGGTTTCACCTGCAGGTCTTTCTAGTCTGCACGTGACCACAGCTTGTGGCATAAGGTCACAGGTACAGATCGGGTGCAGCTCCCATGGGAGACCTGATTACTCTCAGGAGCCTGAACCATGACTAGGGATAGATATTTCCTTCACCTAGAGATACAGGAGTCCACTTTCCCTGGCAGGTAACGTTTGAAGAATCTTCCACATTCAGCAAGCTGACTCTGTTTGTGTCTAATGGTTGTAGGACTACTTTTTGTGCCTTTTCCTTTTTTTTTTTCATGAGTAACCAAAACCTGTGTTCATGGCCTCAAACTGGAGTGTCATTGTAAAAGAAGTTGATTTCTTAGCTTAGTTTACTTGCAGCATTGCATACTTGTATGTTGCTAGAAAGCTCTATTTCTTTGTGTCTTTACTGTGTCTCTGGAGCAACTCTTGTTTCATGTTTGCAGATTCATTTACGGAAATTGTTGATTTAATGTGCGTAAGTGGGAGGAAACCTATTACCCTCATTTATGAAAATTTCCTTAAAAGACCACCAGAGACTGTCCATAGCCGTGTTTCTGAAAGAGTTATGTACAGACCATTTGGTAAATACAGGCCCCTGAGTTTTGATTAAGTGGCTTTCTGCGACATGGTTCTAAACAGGGCTTCAGATTAATAAATAAATTCAAAACCTAATCAATCTGATGGCTATAGCCACATTGGATTTAACTGCCACCTGTTTTTGGATATGGTAATCAGCTAGAGATACCCTGTCCAACCAGTGTATTTAATGAACACTCTACATCAGTGCTCGGCCATCAGTTGGCAAGCTTCATGGTGATCAAATAACAAAAGTGGGTATCATGGAATATACACTGTCATCACAGAAAATCCCCTCTCACTCCTCCTTAAAACCCATACATGAAGGCTCCAGAATAATTATATTATCAACTGATAATCATTTCAAGAGTATTCAAGAAAAATAATAATATGGATCAATAAGTAGTTAACATGTTAAAAAAGGGGAATCATTTCCAGAGTATTTTCTCAAAGAAAAAATTGAATCATTTTCCTTTCCTAGAAAACTTTTTGTCCCAATGCTAGGTTATTTTTCTGAGTCAATGGATTTGTATTTCTACTTCTGATTTACCTCACACCTCAAATATAGTTTATCCCATTTCAATACTATTGAATATGTGTATAGAGCTTGTGTGGGATAAATGTGAAGGAATGGAAGGTGTCGGGACAAGAAAAATGTATACTTGTATTTCATCTGGGCTTTACTCTATAAATAGTTTTTGCCACTGGCTTCAGAGCAACTGGATTTGAAAGCTGATGGCTGATTGACAGGTGTGGCTGTTTTTTGAGCCTAGGATCCTTTCCAGGAATGATCTAGTTATAAATATCCTAAAGGGCCAGCTTCTCAATACTTAGGAAAATGACCTGTCTTAACATAGAGAAAAGAGTATGGACATTTCTGTTTTCACCACTAAAGTAGAGATTTGGGTGATATATAAGTTTAAACTATAGGTATTGATAAAATATTCCAGAAAAAGCTTTCTCTTATGCTAGTTGAAAAATAAATGGAGCCTTGGGCAGGTATGTCAGTTGGTAGATTGTCATCCTGATATGTAAAGGTTATAGGTTCCATCTCCAGTCAGGTCACATACAAGAAACAACCAACGAATGCATAAATGAGTGGAACAGCAAGTCAGTGTTCTCTCTCTCTCTCTGTCTCTCTCTCGCTGTCTCTCCCCCGCTGTCTCTCCCCCTCTCCTCCTCTCCCCCCTCCCTCTCTCTTGTTCTCTAAAATCAATAAACACAAAAAAATATAAATGGGTTTCCAACTCTCCTGTACAGTATACAAATGTGGTTTGTGGAGAACTGCAACAACTTTCAGTAAGTTTAATGAGTTCATTTTTATTTTAGAAGTATTTGGCCTTGGTATTTAAAATAACAAACTCATGTCCTCTTCCTTTTGTTACACCAGAAAATATAGAAACAGTAAAAGAAAAAACTCTTAAAACCATGAGTTCTGAAGAATTCATGAAAAACTTAAACACTTGAGATCCGATTTTCCTTTTACAGAAAAGTGAAATAGCCTTAGCCTCCAGATAAAAAGGTAATAATAACAATTGGCTTGGGGGTTAATCCCTCCCATTGACATGCCAAAAGTAATCAAGGTTCAAGTACAACAGAAGAGTGCACACAGCCTACATGTGTGTGGGGGGGTACACCCAGAGTGCCCAGCTTGGGTGACCAGGGAGGTTGCACCGCTGGGCCCTGTAGGATGACAGCTACTCTACCAAGACTGGGAGACATAGCATACCTACCTAATACACAGAAACAAATACAGGGAAGCAGTCAGAATGAGGAAACAAAGAAACATGTGCAAAATTAACAGGAGACATCCCCAGAACAAGAACTAAATAAGTGAGTCAAAGAAATTACCAAACACCGAGTTCAAAATAATGGTTATATGATTGCTCAAGGAACCTAGTGAGAACTTCAACAGCATGAAAAAGGACATAGAACAATTTAAAAAGAATCACTCATAAGTGAAGAATACCATAACTGAAATGAAAAATTCAGTGGAAGAAATCAACTGTAGATTAGAAGCAGAGGATCAAATCAGCAATTTGGAAGGCAAGATAAAAGAAACCAACCAGTCAGAGCAGCAAAAAGAGAAAAGAATTCAAAAACATGAGGATAGTTTAAGTGACATCTGGGACAACATCAAGTGTAACATCTGTAGAAGGAGAAAAGAGAGAGCAAAGAATTGAGAAACTATTTGAAGAAATAATGACTGAAAAAGTCCTAAACAGTGTAAAGAAAGAAGACACACAAGTCCAAGATGTGCAGAGTCCCAAACAAGATAAACCCAAAGAGGTTCACACCAAGACACATAATTAAAATGCTGTCAACTGATGGTCATGGGTGCCAAATCAATACCAACAGGAATTCTCAACTTCGGATGCAGTGAAAAAGCAAACTTTATTCAGTGTAAAACAGCTCTATTGTGATACCATAGCATGGCTGTGAGGTGATCCTAGGGCCAGGCCACTCTGTAGCCAGACTGCTGTGGTCTGCTCTATTCTTGTCTACCTTGCACTGTGCTGGTCTGCTCCCCTCTGCTCTGGTGAGACATCTTCAGTGTTCCAACTCAGCCAGGGAGACAGTCTTCAGTCTTCAGTGGAAAGTACACTCTCTGAGCCAGAGGAGAACTGGCTTATATGGACAGAAGTCCCTACCCCTGGTCCCTGATTGGTCTGTCCACATGCAAATGAAGACTCCAAATCCTCACAGTTTGATTGGTTCAAACTGCACTGTTCTGATTGGTTAGAATAAACCAGTCTGATTGATCAGAGTTGTGCAGCTCTGATTGAATGTGGAAAGTCTCAGTCCTGTTGGTTGAAATAGATTTCAGGAATTCCTCATTAAGGACTAGCTCAGATGGCAGAAACACAGTACAGGTAGTCAGCTGACTGCAGAAATAGGCAGTCCAGCGCCAGCTTTTCCATAAAGTGCAGTTTGTGTGGGAGGTCCCTGGGCAGAAATGGCTGGTAGGCTCTATTTTTTTTAAATTTGAGCCTAGTTAGCTACCAGAGGCCCTTCTTAGTAGGTGTATTTTTTTATCCCAGGGCCCACAAAGGTTAAAGACAAAGAATCTTAAAAGTAGCAAGAGAAAGGCAGTTAGCTACCTACAAGGGAGTTCCCATAAGAATGTCATCTGATTTCTCAACAGAAATTTTGCAGGCCAGAGGGGACTGGCATGAAATATTCAAAGTCATGAGAAACAAGGACTTACAATGAAGAATACGCTACCCATAAAGCCATCATTTAAAATCAAAGGACAGATAAAGAGCTTCCCTGACAAGAAAAAGCTAAGGAAGTTTATCACCACCAAACCTGTATTACAAGAAATGTTAAGTGTCTCCTTTAAGAAGAAAAAAAGATGAAAGGTATGAATAGTAAAATGGCAATAAATACATATCTATCAACAATTACTTTAAATGCAAATGGACTAAATGCTCCAACCAAAAGACTATAGGGTGGCTGAATGGATAAGATAACAAGACCTTTACAAGTGCTGCCCACAAGAGATTGAATTCAAATGGAAAGACACACACAGACTGAAAGTAAAGGGATACAAAAATATAATTCATAAAAATGGGGAAAAAAACCTGGAGTAGCAATACTATATTGGACAAAATAGACTTTAAAACAAAGGCTATAACGAGACAAAGAAAGACCCAGCAATTCCACTTCTTGATATTTATCCAAAGAAACCCAAAACACTAAATTGAAAACATTCATAAATTGGTAGACATATACATCCATGCGTTTATTGCAACATTATTTAAAATAGCAAAGATATGGAAGCAACCTAAATGGAAATGAGTAAATGGATGGATAATGAAATAGTGCTAATATATGCAAGGGAATATGATTCATCCATAAAAAAGATTGAAATCTTGCCATCTGTAACAACATAGATGGAACTGGAGAGTACTATACTGAATGAAATAAGCCAGACAGGGAAAGACAAATACCATTTGATTTCACCTATCTGCAGAATTTTAAAAATAAAAAAACGGACAAGCAGAATAGAAACAGACTCATAGAAAAACAGAACGTTTTGATGATTTCCAAATGGGAGGGGAACTGGGGAGATGGGTGAAAAAGGTGAAGGGATTAAGAAGTTTAAATTGGTAGTTATAGGAGTTCTGGTCAAGATGGAGGCATAGGCAGAAACCCTTGGCTTCATCCCTCAACCAAAAGGAGGATAACAACCAATCTAAAATCAATAAACAACCAGAAGTGCCAGAAAATCAAACTGCATGGAACTCTGACAACCACAGAATTAAAGAAACAGTCAAACAGAACAACCAGACCAGTAAGACTGTGGACAGAGATCCACAGCAGATCGTGGGGTCAGGGTGAGCTGTGGCAAGGTGGCAGGATGTGGGGCAGGGGCTGACTTAAGGGGAAACTGAGACTCAGAGGTGGCTGTGGGCTATCGTGGTTGCCGTGGTGGGAGAAACTCCCAGTGTCACACAAGAGTTCATTGAAAAGTGCGCTAGAGACCAGCAGGCAACCTGCATTGTCCCCTCTCTGGCCCCTCCTCCACAGGCAGCACAGCAGTGGAGCAAGGAGGTTTGCCCTGCCTGGGTGAAGACCTAAGGCCCCACCTCCTTACAACTTAATAGGGGCCCCGAACAAAGAAATGGGGTCAAAATGAAAGAACAGAGCAAAACCTCAGAAAGAGAGTGAAACGATGAGGATATAGCCAACCTATCTGATGGAGAATTTAAAGCTCTGGTAATCAAAATGCTCACAGAACTGATTGAGTTTGATCAAAAAAATGAAAGAACAAATGAAAGATACCAAAAATGAAATAAAGCAAAATATTCAGGGAACCAACAGTGACAGGAGGAAAACCTGGACTCAAATCAACAGCTTGGAACGAAAGGAAGAAATTAACATTCTACTGGAACAGAATGAAGAAACAAAAATTAAAAAAAGTGAAGAGTGTCCTATAAACCTCTGGGACAACCTGAAATGTTCTAATATTTGAAATATAGGGGTGCCAGAAGAAGAACAAAAGCAAAAAATTGAAAACTTATTTGAACAAATAATGAAGGAGAACTTCCCCAATCTGGTGAAGGAAATAGATTTCCAGGAAGTCCAGAAAGCCTAGAGAGTCAGTCCCAAAGAAGTTGGACCCAAAGAGGAACACACAAAGGCACATCATCAAGTTACCCAAGATTAAAGACAAAGAGAGAATCTTAAAAGCAGCAAAAGGAGGCAGTTACCTATAAAGACTATCAGCTGGTTCCTCAAAAGAAACCTTACAGGCAAGAAGGGGCTGAAGAGAAGTATTCAAAGTCATGAAAGGCAAGGAACTACATCTAAGAATACTCTATCCAGCAAAGCTATCATTTAGAATGGAAGGGCAGATAAAGTGCTTTACAGAGAAGGTCAAGTTCAAGGAGTTCATCATCACCAAGCCCTTATTATACAAAATGTTAGAAGGACTTATCTAAGAAATTGAAGAAAATCAAAAACTATGAATAGTAAAATGAAAAACTCACAACTATCAAGAAAGAGAGAGAGAGAAAAGAAAGAGAGAGAAAGAAAGAGAAAAGGAAGGAAGGAAGGAAGGAAGGAAGGAAGGAAGGAAGGAAGGAAGGAAGGAAGGAAGAAACAACTACAACTGGAACAGAATCAGAGAAATGGATATCACATGGAAGGGTTTCAGTGCGGAGGGGGAGGGGAGGAATGGGGGGAAAAAGGTGCAGGGAAGAAGAAGCATAATTGGTAGGCATTAAATAGATGGGGAGAGGTAAGAAATGGTATAGGAAACAGAGAACTCAAAGAACTTACATATACAACCCATGGACGTGAACTAAGGTGGGGGGATGCTGGAGGGTTGGGGGTGCAGGAAAGAGGGGTGATAAAGAGAGAAAATTGGGAAAACTAATAGCATAATCAATAAAATATACTTTGAAAAATAAATAAATTGGTAGTTACAGAATAGTCACAAGAATGTAAAGTATAGCATAGGGAATATAGCCAATAATGTTGCAATAATTATGTATGGTGGTGAATGGGTGCTGGATTTATGGAGGTGATCACTTTATGGGTTATATAAGTGTCTAATCACTAGATTGGACACCTGAAACTAATATAATATTCTACATCAACTTTAATTGAACAATAAAAAGGTATTTTTGAAAAGGTAATAATAGAGAACTAGAAATAAAATCATTTTTGCAATCTTAATTTTTAACTGAGGAGCATTGAAGACCAGTGGGGATGAAGATGGACTTTCGATAAATGGTGTTCAGAGTGGTAGTTATCCACATAAATATTAATTTTGGATTCTTACCTTACATCATAAACAGAAAGCAATTTTATGTACATTAAAGGCTTAAATGTAAAGGAAGCAGTGTAAAAAACTTGTGAAACATCTTTGGAGAATCCTATGCTTTCAGATAATGGATCTTTCTTAAACCAGACACAAAAAGCACACTCCATAAAAAAATAGATTGATAACTTCAATTATGTTAAAATTAGGAATTTCTCTTCATTAAAAGATACCATAAGAAAAATAAAACTATCCAGACACTGGGAAAAAGTTTTTTAACACGTATAACTGATAACATTAGTATCTAGAACACTTTCTCAACTTTGGTATTATTAACATATTGGACCAGATAATTTTTTGTTTTGGTGCCTATTCTGTGTTTGCTGCCTATCCTATCCTGTTAGAGGATGTTTTAGCATCATCTAAACCTTTTAGATGCCAGTAGCTCTCCCCTACCCAGTTGTGACCATCAAAAATATCTCCAGACATTGCCAAATATTTTGTAAGAGGCAAAGTACCACCTGTTGAGAACCACTGATTTAAAGTAGGTGAAACACTCTTAAAAGTTAAAAAAAAAAAAAGCCAATGCAATAAAAAAAATGGCCAGAGGCTTCAGCAGGCACTTCACAGAAAAGAATCCGGTGTATGAAAAGGTGCTAAACACACTGGTAATTTGGAACACATGAATCAAAACCATAATAATAGCATCTTATGCATACAATTTGCAAACTTTTTAAAATACCACAATAACATGTTGGTGAGAATGTGGAGCAACAGGAAAATACATACACTGTTTGGTAGTATAAATTAGCACAACCACTTTAGAAAACAGTTAACATCAACTACTAAAATTTGAAGTTGTATATGCTTCATAGCCAACAATTCCTCTCTGAAATAGTGTCCTAGAATTTTTTTACCAGTATATATGTGTGTGTATGTGTGTGTGTGTGTGTATAAATGTTCATAACACTTTTAAGAGCAGACAAAATGGGAAAGAAAGCTATCAATAGTAAAATAGGTCAATTTTGTGTATAGTCATTTAATAAAACATTATACAGCAGTGAAATGAATGAATTACAGCTGTGCAATACCAGGGACAATTCTCAGGAACATAGTGTTGTGGGATAAAAAGCAAACCACAGAACATAATATATAACATGATCCCTCTATACAAATTACAAAAACAGTATTAAATAATATATTGTCTAGGGAGATAAATGTATGGTTAAACTACAAATAAAAGCAAGAATGTTATAAACACAAAATTCTGAGGGAAGGGAAGGAATGGGGAAAGGGCATATAGGAATTCACAGTTATTGGTAATATCCTGTTTTCATAAATCAGGTGGTTGATACATGAGGGTGCATTATACCCTTTTACATAGATTTTATAACTAATAAAACAAAAGATCAAAATGACACTCTCCTAATAATACAGATTAAAAATATACCATCTCCACTCTCTAATATTTTTGTGCCCACAATACTGAAAAGTATAGTTTCTTCAGTTTACAGAAGATAACTTTTATGCCAGCTGATACATTAGGTAAAGAATTAACATCTCTCCTAATAAGTAGAAATTATTATTTTACTTCAAGGTAAAGCAAATGAAAATATTACCATTCCATTTTATGCAGTATGACAAAAATCCAGATTTTAGATGATGTGCAAGGAGTTTTTGAAGTCTGTTTTGCAAAATATTTCTCTTTTAGCTCCCATAATTTAGGGAAAGATTTCTATAGAAGCCTCCTACAGAAACCAAAAACATGACTTTGGATGAAAACCAGAAAGCTACCCAAAAGAGCAAATAGAAACTTATATAATGCTGCAAGTACTGGAACATAAATTGGGACACTAGGTGACAGTTTTTTCACCCAGGACAGCATCGAAGTAAAAAATCTTCCTCCTCAAAATTTGAAAGAATAGATGAAGGAAAAAAAAAACTAAATAAAAATAAAAAGCTACCGTATTTTTAAGACTATAAGATGCACCTCCATTTTCCTCCCAAATTTAGGGGGGAAAGGTGGGTCTTATAGTATGAGAAATACAGTAATACAAACTTGCCTTTAGAAATGCGAATGTTTTTACTGAGGGTTTATAGATTCTGATACTGAATCTAGAACAAACCAGGGCATTTTTAGAGAATGTAATAGCTAACATTACTGAGCATTTAGTAGTGTTCTGGGTGCTTTTCATGTATGAACTAATTTTATCCTCACAATAAACTGGGAAGTGGTAAAATCTATGGCTGAGACCTTAATCTGATCATAATCAATTGGAGAGACTGTAAAAGGAAATTGTTTACCCTATGTCTGGAAAAGTCCTATAGGAAGAAGTCCATGTTTACAACACAGCTCTGTCATCATGGCAGCCCCTTCCCTTAACCTCCTTTTCCCCTCTATAAAGTACCTTCTCCTTCCTTATCCCACAGTGGCTCAACCTAGCTGTGGGCACTGGATTGCAATCTTTTCTAGCTCCTAAATAAATTATTTTTGGTAATGCAATATCTAATCAATTCCACTTCATGGTCAGCAAAAGTAAGTGCAGTTATTACAAACATCTGCTTTGCAAATGAATAAATGACCACAGACAGGTTAAGTAACTTGCCTAAGGTCTTTCTACTAATAAAGGTAGAGTCAGGTTTCTAAGCCAAGCAGTCTAGCTCTATCTGTAGTTTGAGGTACAAGATAAGATTCTGGCTTAGAGAAACTCTCACTGAGAAAGATGAATAATCAGAGACAGAGCCTGTAATGACTATTCTAAGATGCCACTTGCG
>PVIA01011848.1:0-41609 GCA_004024845.1 Tonatia bakeri
GCTAATGGACTTTTAATGTCAGTGCTAAAGAGACTTTGTTACAAGTTGGTTCCCAAGGAAGGATTCCAGGGACAGCACTGTAGTGTGAATACAGGAAGGTGCATACGTGGTGGTTACCCGAAGGCTCTTGGTTTGAAACTTATCTCCAACTCTCATTAGCAGTCATTCAAACAAACAGGTGTACATGCATGTTCATACAGTACATAGCAGTCAAAAGGTGCAAAGAGCTCAAAGGTACATTAATAGATTAATATATATAAAAAATTTGGCATATCAATACAATGCAATTTTATTCAGACACAAAAATGAAGTACTGACACATGCTACAACTTGCATGAACCTTCAAAACATTATGCTAAAAGAAGCCAGACACAAAAGGACAAATATTGTATGATTCCAATTATATGGAATGTCCATAATAAGCAAATCCACAGAATCAGAAAGCAGACTGGTTGCCAGGGCTGGGAGAGGGGGAAATGGGGAACAACTGTTTAATGAGAATGGAGTTTCCTTTTAGGGTGATGAAAGTATTTTGGAATTAGATAGAAGTGGTGGTTGTGTAACATGATAAATGTACTAAATGCCACTAAATCTTTAACTTTCAAATGATTAATTTTGTGTTATGTAAATTTCACTTCAATTTAAAAACCACAATTCAAAATAATGATGATGATGATGATGATGTCAACTTCAGGCTTACTATGAGGATTGAATAAGACAGTGTGTGTAAAACACTTTACACTATGCCTGGCATAGAGTAAATACGCAATAAAGGCTGACCTTTATCACTCCTGCCCCCATCTTTCAGAGGAAGAAGGTAAGATACTTAGCAAAGCTACACTGTGAGAGATTAACTAAACTGATAGTAACCATAGGGGAGGGGGAAGAGGATAGTGGGGGAAAAGGGGGGAAGGGTCATCAAGAAACAGGAATAAAGAACCCATGGACAAAGCCAAAGTGGGGAGAGACTGAGGGTAGAAGGCAGGGATAGGTGGGGCGGGGGAAAATGGAGACAACTGTACTTGAACAACAATAAAAAATAAATAAAAATAAATGTTAATAGACCAAACAAAAAAAAAAAAGAAAAAAGACAGATTGTCCTTCCTGACTCCAAATAAAAATGGCTAATGTAACTTGTGCTCTAAAAACAAACACACCCCTTTACCTCACTTAATGATGAACCCTCAAAGCTCTCTAGTGGTTTTGTCTACATCTTGGGCAAGTAAGTGACAATATGAATAGTGATCAGGCACCCAGGTAGACAACGGTAACAGCAGTAAACTCCCAATCTGCAGCAGAAAAACAAGCAAGTCGGTTTTACATTCTAGAAGGGAAAGCCTTTTCTGGCAGGAAGCAAGGAGAATCCCCAGAGGGGAGACTTTCTGGAAACTTGATGACACACCTGGATGTCTTGATAGTCTTCATTTTTTCACTTTGATCTTCATTAGAGTGTGATGATGTATGGTTTTAGGTATTTGTGTTTTTCCAGCTCAAAGCAAAAATCCAGTATAAATGAAGGCCACGAAAGAAAAGTATTACATATAAGTTCACAGGAACGTACAAGTCACAATAGAAAAGCTGTCACTACATAAATATTCCAGATGTCAAAATAGCAATAAAAATATCTCTTCACTCATTTCATGATTGTTAATGACCCCTAAGCTAAGTATCCATTTATGAAGTCCATGAAATATGGCATCTGAAGATGTCACCTTTTGCAAATGAAAGGGTAGAGTTTTTGTCCTGGTTTTATTTGTTGGTTATTTTGGGATTGTTTGTTTTAGCCAAGAAGCCTAAAAAGACTGGCCAATAGGATTGTGAAAACTCAGATATGGGCCAAAAAAAAAGAAACAACAACTATAAAAAGGTAGTAAGGAATCTTAAAAGTAGACACTTCAGAATACACTACAATACTTAAGATTTCATCTAATATGGCTGGTGTTTTTTTCCCCAGCCTTAGGTATGTCCAAAGGGAAAATTTGTCACAGATTTATTCCCTAGAAACCAGTGAGCCTGAACAAAACCCCAGCAGATTAAAGAAGGCACAGCTACATCTACTTGACAAAATCTAATTTCCAACTAGAATCTAGCAGCAAGGGAGTTTGGGATATGTAGTTTCTAGCTTTCCAGCCCCTCCAGTACAGTACAAGAAGGCATGCTAGCAGGAGGTAAGGCTGGATTGCATGTGCCAATCCTCCATCTTGCCAAGAATTAGCAACACAGAAACTCTTATAGCTTCCTTTACTCTCAAGGAATTACCAAGAGTTGCAAGAAGAGAACAATAGGGACTAAAAAGTCCCTGAAGGTTCACCAGCACTATCAGCCCAAGGGCAGCCTGACTTTAAATAAGCAGAGTGTATAATATTCCCAATTTTCTGGAGAATATGTCTGAGAATGAGAGATGGGAGAGGCAGCTTGTTTATGCTACTTCTAAGACTAAGTGCCTTGGAGATAAAAGGTGACAAAGTTCTTACATGGTTCCCATTTAAACTTCACACATGGCACTTAATACCATATTCTCTTGTTCTATTTCAGTGGGATTCACAAAGTGATAATTTGGCTGAGAGTGAGATGAGGAATAATAATGCTGGGTATGAGAATGAAATCGGATGATGAGGGAAGCACCTGAGGCTCAAATGTGGATTTAGCAGGATATTAAGGAGGAATAGCTGGGAGAAGAAGAGAAAGATCCTACATTCAGCCATTTTCCCTTCTCAGGTCCTGGAGCCACATTATGCACATGTAGCCACACAATGTTTCCAACGTCATCCTTGCATGAGTTAGGAAACCTGTTTGTTTGTTTCTTTTACTTTTATTTTGTAGGAAAACTGGTTTTAATTCTCTGTTCCCTCACTGCTTGGCTTTGATAGGTAACTTTCCCTCTTTGAACTTCACCTTCCTCACATGGAAAATAACACTAATTCCAACATCATTATTTATCATATAGATTAAATGAGAGAACATAATCTAAAATGTTCATAAAGGAAGTCTCAATGAAAATGAGAACTGTCATTTTAAATAAGTAAATATACCTTGTATCACCTATTTCGGAAGAGTAAAGGTAAAAAGTTTGGTAATATCCAGAGTTGTTGCAAGTTGGGAGAAAGAAGGCTCTCACACACAGAGGATAGGAGTATAAATAATGCAACGTAATTGCAGGGCAATTTGGCAATACCTCTCCAGCTACAAAACATACCAGCCTTTGAACTGGCAATTTCTAGATATACCTGCAAGAGCAAACCAAGTTATAAGTAAACAAATACACAGTGCAGCAATATTGATAGCAGAAAATAGAAAATCTTATGCCTGTCACTGGAGACTGGTTAAATAAATTATAAAATTTTAAATACTATGCATCTGATGAAAAGAATTAGTAACTCATTTGGAACCAGAAAGATTTCTAAGATTTGTTATTAAGTTAAATAAAAAGCAAGATGATAAATATTGTGTATATTATTAGGTCAATAGAGTGATTCATGCAAACACACATACAGGTAACTGAAAAAAACCCTTGTGGAATGATACACATGAACCTGTTATCAGTGTTATCTTTGGAGAGAAGACGTAGTACTCAGGGGAGAGGAAGGCTTTTATGTTTCATTTTATCTTATTCCTTTATAGTTGGAGGTTTTATTTTTAATCCTGTGCATGTATTTTTATTTTTTTTATTTCAAATTACAAAGTATAAGAGAAGACTAGCAAATGGAGTAAAGGACCCCTTTTTGCAAGTGGATGTTGTAAAAATAATAAAGAAGTCAGCAAATAGAAACTGAAGATGCATGAGGTGTTCCAGGTTCAGTGTTTAGAAAATGATACTCTGGGAACTGCCAGTCCTTTCTCTCCCTGGACAACCTTGTCTTTGTGAATCATGAAAAGTAGAGGGGGCAGAGGAAAATAGGAGTGGAAATCCACAGAAAATAAATATATAAAAAGCCCAAGAATAAATGGAGAAAAAATATGATGTAAGAAGCAGGTGAGAAGAAGTCAACGTGTGACTACATTCTCAAGATGGCACAGGGAGGGGGGTAGTGAAGGGAGATATGTCTCAAGGGTCAGTTTCACATCTTTACATGTACAGTTTGTATTTAAATTAGTATTTTCACCATAAGGATGGCTGTGGGTGAAGCATACATGTCTTATTAGCTGACAACCCCAAGTGGTAGCAAATATGTATTTTTTTTTACAGAAGACTCCTGCTGTTCCTAATATTTATCCAGCTATATATACACAGATAGCTACGAAGAACTTACAAAGAATGTAAGTGTGTCTGTAGTGTCTGCCAGAATCCCAATACTAGAGGGCATTAATTAAATACTATGCCAAGAGTGGATTTCATGGTAAAAGAAAGATGGTAAACACCTGAATAACCAAAACTAAAGAGGTTTCTCAATTGTGCAATATCTACATTTCTTTAACAAGTTCAAGTGCAATGTGAATTCCAAGAGGGTGGAGCACTGTATGTAGTGTTTCCCAAAATTCCTGTCTGGGAACCCTTTGCACACAGTTCGGTTCTAGACTGGTGTGCCTTCAAATTTGCTTTGGGAAGCCAACTCATTCAAGGATTGTCTCTTGTCCTTAGTTTTCAGATCAGAGAATGGGGGTGGGAAGTAGAAACTATACCCAGAATATTGTATCTAAGAAGCATTTTAGCATATGGATGAGGGCAAAAATTATAAAAGTCAAGGGTTGTGGCTAAAGAAACTTTCCCTTTGAAGTTATCATTGTCCTCTATTATATTTGTTCTAAAATAGAATTTAGACATAATGCAGGTCATCCCCTTCATTGTAAAAACAAGGAAATGAAGCCCCAGATAATCCTAAACAGAGAGGGAATAGGAGTTTGTGGTTGAGCTGAAACTCTAGAGCCAGAATACCTGGCTTCAAATTCCAGCATTCTGCAGGACCTCAGGCAACTAACTCTGTGGGCCTCCATTTCCTCCTCTGAAGAATGAAGATAATGGTAGTCTTGTGATAAAGATTCAGTGGGCTGGTATTTGTAAAGCCCTGTAGGCTAGTACATAGCTTTTTATTAAGTGCTAGATAAGTGTTTCTTTAAGCAAAATAAAGTTACTGGGGTCTCAGTGTCCTAAACCTTACTCCAACATTATCATTCTTACACAACACTCTCACTCTAATAAAACAATAATTTAAGAAAGTGAAACCAAAAGAGTAATGATTCAACCATAGTCAAAAAGTCAATGTTAATGAGAAGTTAATAAATAGGTCTACCAGTGCCACAGCAAATCTCAAGAATTCAAATAACACTTTTTCCCTCCAGAAACACATAATGTGTGGTTAAAAATATATATATGGGCCAGGAAGGCAAGACATACACTGAGTTTTTTTTTCTTTCCAGCCTTAAGGTTCTAGAAATATTAGGTCATTTTTAAGAGGATGTTCTCAGTATTGAGGGTTAAGCAGATGGAGGCTGGAGTCTTAGAATGCAGGAAGGACAAGAGAGGGAAACAGTAAATGGGATGTATTGGGACTCAAAGGAAAATGGGAGTATTTCTGGCAGCAAAGTGGATATAGTTAGAATATGAAGGTGAGCTGAGATTCCTCCCTCCCCTTTAATTTGTTTTCAAGTAGCTGTGTTGGCAGAGTAGAAGAAAGCTCTGACTTTTTAAATGCAGGCTCTTTTTAAGTCAAATGGCATTAGTGGCCTTGTGCTGGCACTTGAGTTTCAGCCTGAACACTGCAAAGCATATTTGCTAACTGGAATATGGAGAAGGCTCCAGAGAGAGGAAGAGAGGGTGTCCACCTGTCTACTACCCTATACTGTCCCTCCCCAACCACAGAGAATAAAGCTGGGCAGGGACAACAAGCTGCCCATGAGACCTTGTTCACCTGACCCTCCCTGAGAAATTGGCCCTTGCTGGGCTTTGGGAAGTCAGTCACTTCCAAATATTCAGTGAGGGGAGTGGGAGGTTAACCAAGAATTAACTGACTTAAATAAACTCTCTGTCAAACAATTTAAAACGACATGGTAAACACCAAAAGTAACCCATGAGGAATCTGCTTTCTTCAAACGTGCCCCAAAGAGCCCTAATAATATTCCCAAGCAGGTCAGCTTAGAACTGCATTTTCTCATAAGAACAGTGATCATATTTTATGAACCCCAAATCTGTACACTTGATTGGCCACTGAGATGGAATATCTGAAATTGTAACTGTTCTGGAATATTTAAGACATATGGTCACACTGCCCCACATTTTGATGGGGTGCCTGTGACCTTTCTTTTTTTCCTCTTTGGCTGGGGTCTCAGGGAAGTAAGTCTCTCAAAATATCCTAATACGTTTTTCTTGGTCTCTGCAAAAAGGGCTATTAGATCTGGTTTATGTCTTCGCTCCTATAAACCAGGAATGCAACAGAACTTTCCTAGGAAGCCATAATAGCTGCCATTTATTGAGTATTTACAACACAACAGGCAATTTATACAACACTATCTCATTTAATCTTTTAAACCACCCTTTAAGACAGGTTTTATTTTCCCCACTTTCAGCTGGAACTATAGAGTCTGGGAGCAGTTAAGGGCCTGAGTTACGGAAGCTTCTAAAGCTGGTAAGTGGTGAAACCAAGACTCAACCCAAGTCCCCACACACTTTTACCTATTCCACACTGCTTCAAACCCTTATCTCTCCTGAAGGGGTACCTGAAAGTATCTTCAGAGACATAAATTCCCCACTGGGCTGCCATGTAAAGCTCACAGACTCTTTTCTTTAGCCTCCCACAGAAAGGGAGCTGAAGTCTTAGCTACTTATTTATGACACTGCTTCTTCAGAGTGAAAGTTCTAACCAGACACCCCTGGAGGAAACGTGGCCAGACATTACAACAGGCAACAATGGGATCACAGTCAGGACATTTCTATGAATCCTTTCCTTCCCTTGCACAGCCTTCAGATGACGAATGATAAAACAATCAGAATCAAGGAAGCCTCCTAGCAAAATGAAATCTGACCTCAGTCTAGCAAACATTCACTTCAGTCATCTAGGTTCCCCAGGTTTATGACTTAAGGAAGCAACTGCATCTGAGGCTCCTGGGTCTGCTGTTTGCTTTCCATGCCTCAAAGCCCCAGCTTGTGAATCATCTCTGGGAGCCCTAGCTGGGAAAGGCACTGGCCTTCCTTTCCCATCTACTAGGGAATTAATTAATTTCATCATGCTACTTATCCTGGCTATCAGCTCACACATATGCCTTAGATTGCTTCTCAATATATAGTCAAAGTGGTTTCCAGGTACACTGAAAGTCCCAGAGCTCAATTCCAGGATTAACATTAAAACAGCAAAGATATATTCAGACCTGTAGCCAGAAGAAAGATCCATTATTAATCACAGTCCTTTTATAAACTTGATATCCACAGAAATTATACTTATTATTTGCTTACCTACATGAAGCCCATCTCCTTTTCAGAGCCCTGCATGGCAATATGTGAGTGCTGGGAGTATTACTCTCTATTGCCAGTCCATTGGGTATCCCACAAGGTAGTAGGGACAGTAATTTCTCACTGAAATCCCCTTTACCAGGTCTGTACACCCATCCTCCAACTGCTGTAAGTAGTGGCTGCTAGTGGCTCACAGCTGCCCCTTCTTAGGAGATCTGCCCTTAGCTGATGAGAGCCATCTTGCCTGGGACATTAGGGCTAGCCTCTTCCCAGAGGTATCTCCCAGGCATTGACTGACTGATATAGCATACAAACCACACCCCCACCCCTGTAGATCAGAGCAAAGTTGGCCTCTCTCTGCGACCACACTGTAGCTCTGCAATGTTCCCTTCCCCACTCTGCTTCCTTCACACCCAATAAATTCCACACATTGGAATCCTTGTCTCAGTCTCCACCTCTAGGGAACCCAACTCAAGACACAAAGTTAGAAACAAAGATAAGCAGTAGCATAAAACCCTGCAATGAGGCATCCCATGATAATAAGTTTCTGGGTGTAATACAATTAGTGATGGGTTGTGCTTTAAAAAATGACCAAGGTAAATTTCTTATTTGGGGAAAGGAAATGGAAGGAATGTGGAGGGGAAGGAGAGGCTGCGCAGGGAAACTGCAGGCAATTATGCCTCAGCAAGTGACACAGGAAGGAGAAGGAGAGTTACTTCCCTGAGTCTCCAGTATTCTCCTGGCCCAGTCTCCCCTGATAGGCCAATGAAAGAGATTCCTGGAATATCCAACCATGGGACCTAGTATTGTCCCTATTAATATTTAAACCAGAAAGGGCCACCACTACCACCAGAGAATGTCACCAAAGACTGTTCTGGGATGGATTCAGATCACATACACAGAGTCCTGGAACTCCTGGCCAAGTAGCTATGCAGATGTCATGGGCTTGACATTATAAATGTTTGAATTATTTATTGGTCCTCACTTGCATACTATGAGGGAGCTTTAATGTATCAGGGTGAAGGCTGCTACATTCAAAATGGATAATAATTATAACCTCACCAATTTTCACTGTAAAATTTTCTAAATCTATCCAAACACAGGGAGAAGTTTCATATGAGCTTTCCACGTGTTGGCAGGTTAGAAAGCATCACTTAGCTGTCCAGAATGTCCAGAGAGAGAATATCAAGCTAAAAGATAAACGATCCTACAGTGCTGTGGTCTGAGTAAGGTCAAAGCTAGGATCTCTTTAATGTTTCTCCCTAATTACTCTGATATAACCGCATGGAAACCTGGACTTGGCTGAACATCTTGTATCTCCAGCTGCTCAGGGGACTATCAAATTAGATCTGTGGCTAAGCAACATTATAACAATATGGCTTGTGTCATTTGGTAGCCCCAAAACTAGACATCAAAGATGAGTACCAAACCATGCCATGAAAAGTGTGCTCGTCTATACCAAGTTGAATGGATGTCAGGAACCTCTTGACTATAATACCTTAAATTGCAAAATAATGTGGTATTGGGCACCCCAAGCTTTGAGTTATATTTTATGAGAACAGTTCCTACTCTGCAACCTTGGGAAAGGCAAGATTGTATCAGGGGATGAATCATGTAGAAGCACGCATGGGAGGTCACCAAAGGGATAGTTCTCTGCCTCCTCTAAGATCCCCTTGGGGACAAGATCAATAAAGTTTGGGAGAAAAGATGATGCCACAAGAGATCTCACACTCTGCTGGTGGCGTTTTTACTGAACAACCACTTTGGAGAATAATTTGGCAATATCTAAAAAGCTGAAGAGGAACAAACCCTTGGACCCAGAAATTTCATTCCTAGATATATAAGATATATATCCTAAAGGAATGGTTGTCAATGCTGGTTGCACATTGGCATTATCTGGGGTAACTTTTAAAAATACAGACGCCTGGTTCCCACCCCCTGTGATTCAGATTTAATTGGGCTGGCTGCAGCCTGGGTGGGAATTTAAAAAGCTCCCCAGGCAATTCAAATGTATAGAAAAGGTTGAGGTCTCTAGACACCTTCCCCCTTATACCAGAAGGACATCTGACAATTGTTTGTGGCACCATTGTTTACAGGAGCAAGAAACTGGGAATAACCTAAATATCCATCAATAGGAGAATGCATACATAAATTGTACTGTATGCCTTTATAGCATTCCTCAGGGTGGTGAAAATGAATACAGCAGAGCCATGTGTATCAATGTCTAACTCATAAAACAAGTTGCAGAATGACATATAAAATATTCTATTATGTATGCAAATTTTGAAACATGTCAATATTGCTTTTGAATATATACATCTGTAGTAACAAGATTAAAACATATTGAGGAGAAGATGATAAACACAATAATGGGCATAACAGTTACCATTGGGGAGAGAGGGGGTAATCAGATTAGTCAGGGAACATAGGGGCTTTCAATTCTAACCGTAATACTTTATTTCTTAAAACAAATATAAAGCAAGCATGGAAGAAATTTTAGCTCTGATAGAGTTAGATAGTGGGTACATGGCTGTTATATTATTCTCTGTTTGAAAACTTGCATAATAAATGTTTAAAGCTACAGATTATAAAAGTGATCCAACTGATAAAGTGACTCAGCATAGGCACAAACCTCAAATTAATCACAAACTCAACAGTACAGACAGCAGACACAGTAATTCCATAAAAGTACCAAAACTAAACAAAACCTTGAAAATCTTGGCTGGTGTGTCTCAGTGAATTGAGTGCCAGCCTGAAAACCAAAGTGTGGCTGGTTCAATTCCCAGTCAGGGCACATGCCTGGGTTGCAAGCCAGGTGCCCAGTAAGGGGTGCGTGATAGGCAACCATACATGGATATTTCTCTCCCTCTCTTTCTCTCTCCCTTCCCCTCCCTAAAAATAAATAAATAAAATCTTTTTAAAAACCTTGAAAATAGTTTATTATTTAGGGTTTATTAAGTCTCCAGAGAAACTCCAAGACATTGGTTGCTACTATCAAATGCTGTTGTGTGTATTTAAAACAAAACAGTGCCTGTCAAAGGAAATGAACAGGGTACTGTACATTTTGCTTGTTCCCATCTATTCAGCGAGCATTTCTTTTTTTGAGAACCTATTGTGCACCTGGCCCTGAATGAGGTATAGGGTTTCCCTTTTATCTCTTCCCTATCATGAACCCAAATGACCATGAGTTTCCCTTTTCATTGGTGAGAGTTCACAAAACTGTGCTATGAACCACAGAAATGATTTTTCTTATGCCAGGGTTTTCCCATTCTGGTTTAAGGGCATCAGGTGTCTCCAATTATCTATACAGAAGGTTGTGGAATGAAAGAAAAAAAAAAGGCCTGCAAACAAGCTTACCTTTAAGAGATACATGGAAAATGGAAACTTGCGGGTGGAGGGAGGGCAGTGACTGGAAGGAGACAACAATCCTGCAAAATTCAGCAAATCAAGAAAGGATTTGGGAAAGCTACAAAGGTTGAAACGAGTACTTTAATCAGGCAAATTAAATAGTAGCCAGAAGAATGGGTGATGTGTGCCACTCATTTTGGTCTACTGGCTTATTGCCAAACCAGTTCTCCTGGTGGGGCATTTGGCAGCATTCTTTTTGGCATCTGCTTGCCAAGATACTCATTGACCTAGTCTGTTAAGTCACTGGAGCTTTGGTCCCTCTATCCCCAAAGCAACAGAAATTTCTGTCTGAGTTTGAAATGTATTAACTGGACCAATCTAAACCACTTTCTCTCACCTTTGGAAACTCTCACGCAACCCCTATTTTTGGTCCTTAAAACAGATAAAAAAAAGAATTGGTGCCAAATCTGTTTGAGCAGGACGGAGGCGAATGGAGGGAGGGTGTCAACCAGGAATCAGTGGGAATCAGGGGTCCTTGGAGGAGAAAAACAAAGACACAAACTTAGCACTGGCCCAGATCCATTCCTTACATTCCCCTGCTCTGCTAGGCATCACAGGAAGGGCTCATCCCTGCAGGCTTCACCTTCCAGGGCCACTGGCTCCCAGCTAGGTTCAGCCAATGGAAGACACTGAGAGGAGAATGGAGGGCAGGAAGAGGGAAGAAGTCAGGGTGTTCCCTCTGTTCACCCTTAGCTCATGGCCATGTTTCCTCTGGGGTTCCAACTCCCACCAGGCTGGCTCACCATTGTCCCAGCCTCTGCAAGGAGCCTAGAGCCCTTGAATTCTGGTAGCTTCATTCCTTTCCGCTATCCCTCTAGCTTAAGTGATAGCAGATTCCTGCCATCATTAAGCTCTGGCTTAACCCGCCATTCTCTGTTTGGCTTCTTAGCTCTTCCACAGTCAGTGTAACCAATTCCCTATATTAAATTCTCTCTGTGTGAAATATATAGAGTGGTTCCATTTTCCTGGTTAAATGCTAAATGATACAGACATTTTAAGGTAGCTGTATACAGGGTTTACATTTATATGTTACTCTTGGCTGATATATGTCAATAGGTATTTGGTTTTGAGTCAGAAGACCTAGGCTCACATCCCTGCTCTAACACTGCCTAGGAGTGTAACATTGGGCATTTACATAACTTTTGGAAGCCTCAATTTTCTCACTTTTAAAATGGACCTAACTGTGTCTGCTGGATTGCTGGGAAGCTTAGATGAATGATGTATAGGAAAGAGCATATATATCTGTAGAATGCTAAATAAACCTAAGCAAGTATTATTGTACTATTAGCAATACTGTTGTTACTAAGTTTTTGCTCTATGGTTGACATTTTAATAAAATGATTCATTTAATAAATATAAAATGTTTGGTCTGTCCTATCCACTCATCTCTAAAGGACAATTTTATAAGATATTTTAAAGTGAATATTTCCCTTTCTTTTACAGAAATGTTTACCTTGTAAATGCACAATGAAGGCAAGATAGAATTGGGATTGCTGAGCTCTGTTGAAAAAGCCCTAGGTAAATACAATGTGTCATTTAATGGATGTGAGGCAAGACTGGGGAGTGTGGGGGGAGCAGGGTAGTGAGGAACATTCACCTCGTTCATCACTATTCCCTCCATGATATAGAAGGATTCTAAACAATGGACCATGCAGGTGGAAAAAGTGGGTTTAAAAGTAAGAATGGCCCCAAACTGTCCAACTACACTTGAGCTGAATTGACTAGAGCTTGTTGGTCAACGGTCCCAGTGAAAAGAAGTAGACGTGACCATCAGTAGTTGTAACACCCAGGGCCAAAGCAGGCTTTTGTGCATGTAATGTAATTCTAGTGGCACACATATATGCAATGTTTTATTTAAAACATTGTCTTCTGATATCTAAAAAAGCTTTTATTGTACAATCAAGGACCCAACATTTTTAGGGAATGAATTACTTTGTGATTGCTGATATGGGATGTTTCTTGGGAGGAGGATCTTAGGAGACAGGGTGTGTGATGCTCCAGAAGGAGAAGGATCTCACAGAAAGGGGGAAAAGATGCAAAAGTAAGGGACTGGAAGCAGCAAAGCCAAGCCTCCCACTTCACAAGTTTTCCAAGTGCTCTCCATGATTATGACTAAACAAGAGGGCAAAAGATTTCCAAAACAAGTTTAAATTATCAAAAGTCAAAGTTATCAAGAGACTTTGAAAGATGAATAAATATCATCCCCTCATATTTTGAAAAGACAGCCATGTGGAATTACCCCAGGAGTTATCCAGAATGTGTTCTGTACTCCATACCAGAGTCATTGCTTCTTTTACTCTTTCCATGCTGCTGGGAGATTATGCCTCATTCAGCCCAATTTTCAGATGGGAAAACAGAGGTGTACAGAACCAATAAGTGGGAAACCCAGAGTTGATAGCCAGGATGCCTATGCAGAGGTGAGTGTACTTCCCTGTCTAGCCCTGTCCTCCTAGTTGGTAAGGCCTTTGAAATCACAGCAGAAAGCTCTTCCTGGTTGGCCTTCTTACTCTTCCAGGTTAAGGAGGTAAATCACTTCTCCTTAAACCATGAAGTGCCTACAGAAGCACCTGGGAATCTTGTTACAATGCATATTCTAATGCAACAGGTCAAGGGTGTGGCCTGACATTCTGGATTTCCAGGCAGCTTCCAGAAGACATCAATGCTGTG
The DNA here is from genome assembly GCA_004024845.1 of Tonatia bakeri. Classification (NCBI taxonomy): domain Eukaryota; kingdom Metazoa; phylum Chordata; class Mammalia; order Chiroptera; family Phyllostomidae; genus Tonatia; species Tonatia bakeri. Next base: position 13,457 of record PVIA01011848.1, read on the forward strand.
GTTCAGAGACCCCATTTTGAGTAGCAACATCCTATTCCTCCAGGGCCTACTTTTCTTCTTTTAGTCACTCATTCATTCGAAATATATTGCATTTACTGAGCACTTACAATATGCCAGGCATTGTGTGAGGAGCTAAGGATGTAGCCATGCAGCCATGGACAGGTAGACAAAACCTTTTTCCCATGGAGTAAAAAGAGACAGAAAACATATGTAGAAGTGAACGAATAAATAATACCTCATCAGATCTCTGTTGGAAAGTGCAAGATATACAGTGACTGGAGATCGGGTTCTCTGATACTGATCCATGAGTGGAACTAAGTGTTACTAACGGCACTTCTGAATCAAGCCTCCAGCAATCCTTAAAGATTTAGTGGCCCAACTACTATACATAAATCAAAGTATGAGGTATAATGATATAATGTCTGGGATTTGCTTCAAAATAATATGGCAGGGGAAAGTGGATGAGGGTATAGGTGAAGCAAAACTGGCTGTGAGTCAGTAACAGTTGAAGCTAGGTGATGGGTACCTGGGGGAGGTTCATCATATTGTTCTGTTTAGTATATGTTCAACATTCTCCAGAATTTTTTTAGAATTTTTTTAAAAATAATTAAAATATATAAGCAATTTTAACATAATACTTGGCCTCGAAGAACTTACAAGCTGTCATGCAGCCTGATTCTACATCAGAGGTCCTTAACTTAGAATTCCAAGGACTTGAAAGAGAATTTTAAATTTTATTTCACTTACCTATAACTGAAATGTAGCATTTCTTTCCCTTATTAATGTAGGCAACAAACCATACTAGTATGAGCAGGGCTTGTTATTCTGTCACCAACAGAAACCACAGGCATTTTCATATCATAGTAACTGTCCTTACAGGCATCTCAGAACATCACTCATTTAAGCTTTTAGCTACATGTTAATAATTAGTGACTTAATAAGAATCTCATATTTTACTGTAGTACCAACTCATATTTTAATATTTTAATAACTGTACTATTTAGCAACTATATTTAATAACAGTTGGTCTGTTGTAAATCTGTATACAGTATTTTTATATTTTCAAATTTTACTCTTTGGTCCAGGTTTCACCCATCCACCACAGGGGTCCAGGGCATGAAAAAGGTTAGGGATTCCAGTTGTAGGACAGGTTTCTAGGACACAGAGCCACCGCATACCACCACCTGCCCAGGCAGCACTGCCACACCCCTGCACACCCCTAGCAGGCCTCTGCTGCCTGTAGCATCAATAAATCTCCCATTCCTTCCCCCACAAAAAATGTGAGTCCTTCTGCCCTCAAGCCCAAATGTCATCCTGACTAGAGCACTCAGAATGGGGAAAAAAGGGCTGGGAGCATATGAAGTTTCCAGTATCATGAAGATAAGCCCGGACTCTGGCTTAAAAACATTGGGCTGTGGGCCAAATAAAAGTCACATTCTTCTCTTTTTGTCCGTCCTGGATCATTTGTGCCTTATCTACGGGAATCTCTGCCTGCAGCAGAAACCCCTGAATGATAGGGATGTAGCATTGAGATTCTGACAGAAGAGAAGTTGGGAGGAGGGAGAGCAAGGGCAGGTACAATGGCAGAAGAACACAGGTGAGGAGAAATACATTCACCAGATTTCTGCATGCATGGAGATGTTTCCCAAACTGTTTGCAAAGGTGGGAACATACAGGGGATGGGCAAGAGTAGGTTTACAATCGTTTGTATGGAAAATTCTACAATAATTATTAAATAATAATACAAGAATAAAATCCGTTTCGCATACTCACAACTGAACCTACTTTTGCCAAACTTGTATTGACACACCATCCCTTGCTGATGAACAGCAAGCACTAGGTTATGTTCACAGCTATTGCTCTGCATTTTATTTGGGTTTTGAGAACTTGCAGTTCTTTTGAGGTCCCCAATCCTGTAGCTTTGTATCCTCTCATAGCTTTGGGGTGAAAATGTTGCACACACCCAGTCACTTGATTAAAATTTTAATTTCCAGCTGAGGGTCTAGTGTCTGTCTCCACACTATCCAAACACCCTTGTGGCTGTGCTTTCTCTCAGGTTCAGGAGACAGACTTGTGGCTCGGGTACATCTGTTAACTCGGCCTAAAAGGGCCCACTTCACTTCCCCTTGCCTTTCATCAAGGACTAAAATTACAGCCACTGAGTTGGACTCGCCCTTCTGAGAGTGTAACTAGACACCACAGGACAGACTCAGCTGTCACAGTTCTCTGAAAAAGAAGAAAGCCAGGGCAGGGTGCACAGGGGAGGGAAGGGGACACTTGGGGACATGCAATGTCACAAGAAACTAAGGACTTGGAGACCATGAGACGAATGCACAGCCATCCCACCATGGCATCAATGCCAAGGAACCAGAGCACAAATACCTTAGCCAGAAAATAAAAAGTAAAGTAAAAGACTGCCCTATAGGGTGATATTTATAAATTAGAAGCTGCCTAAGGATGCAAGGCAAAATTATAAAGCAAAAAAATGCTTGATAACTGCTGAGAGTCTCCTCGTTCATAGAGGAATTCCTTCCTGAAGTAAGGTCCAGGACTGCATGTTCGCTCTGCCACTATCCAGCTGTTTGAGTTGGCCAAGTCCTTAACCTCTCTGAACCTCAGTGTCTTCATCCATAGTGACTAGAGAGAGCAAGACCTTCCCCACCTGGGCGTCCACAAAAGTTAAATAAGCCATTATCTATGCTAACATGTTGCAGAGTTTAAGATGTTCCAAAGATGTTAAGCACACTTCTTGCTATCTCAGAGTGGTGAAGAGAGTAGTGGTTCAGATCAGGCTGCCAGGAGTGAATCCTGCCTGGTTCAGCTACCTCCTAGATGCGTGTCCTCCAGCAGGTTCAGCAGTAATTCTGTGTCTCAACTTTCTCATCTGTAAAATGAAACTTAAACATTACAGCACCTACCCCATAGTGTTGCCATGGTGGTTAAATGAGTTTATTCAGGTAAAATGCTTATAGTAGTGTCTGCCACAGAGTAACATCCAGTAAGTGGTAGTTATTATGAGAGACTGGATTGGTGTTCAGTGATTATTCATTTCACTCATGGTCCCACTGTGGGCAGAGTGTACTTCACCACTCATGGATTTTGAGCTTGGCCATAAGACTTGCTTGGCCAAGGGGAAGTTGGGAAATGTAATGTGAGCTAAAGCTTTACATGTGCTTGTGCTGTGAGGCTGGCCTTCTTGTGCTTCTTCCACTGCCATGAAAAGAATATACCCTGGTTAGCCTACTGGTCCCAGAAGTACAAAAGCCATGTGGAGTTGACTGGAATCAAACCTGAAGACAAGAGCCAAACCAGATTAGATTAGCCAACTTGTACTACTGCAGCTCAAACCAGTCGCCATAACTGATCTGCAAAATCAAAAGCTCAAGAATTATTGTTTTATGCTATTGAATTTGAGGGTTATTTGTTACATAGCCATGGCTGACTATTAATAGTTATTACCACTATTTTTACAATCTAGCTCCAGCTTGGACACTTGGGCAGTTTTAATACTAAATCTTTTTTTATCATTTTTAATTGTTATTCTATTACAGTTGTCCTAATTTTTCCCCTTTTGCCTTCCTCCACCCAGCCCACCCCCTACTTCCAAAGTCAATTCCCACAGTGTTATCCACGTCTGTGAGTCATTCATACATGTTCTTTGACTAGTCCCTTCCCCTTCTTTTTCTTTATCATTTTTATTGTTGTTTGAATACAATTGTCTCCATTTTTCCACCACAACTTTCCCCTGCCCCACCCACCCCAACCTCACACTCTGCATCCTTCCCCACTCTGGCTTTGTCCATAGGTCCTTTATACATGTTCCTTGATGACCCTTCCCCTTCTTTCCCCTGTTATCTCCCTTCCCCTTCCCGTCTGATTACTGTCAGTTTGTTCTTTATTTCAATGTCTCTGGTTATATTTTGCTTGCTTGTTTGTTTTGTTGATTAGGTTCCACTTATAGGTGAGATCATATGGCATTTGTCCCTCACCACCTGGCTTCTTTCACTTAGCATAATGCTCTCTAGATCCTGTCACAAAGGGTAGGAGCTCCTTCTTTCTTTCTGCTGTGTGGCATTCCATTGCATAAATGTACCATAATTTTTTGATCCAATCATTTGCTGATGGGCACTGAGGCTTTTTCCAGCACTTGGCTATTGTAAACAGTGCTGCTGTGAACATAGGGGTGCATATGTTCTTTTGGATCGCTGTTCCAGGGTTCTTAGGGTATAATCCCAGCAGTGGAATTGCTGGGTCATAAGGCAGTTCCATTTTTAGTTTTCTGAGGAAATTCCATACTGTTTTCCACAGTGACTGCACCAGTCTGCATTCCCACCAACAGTGTACTAGGGTTCCCTTTTCTCCACAATCTTACAAGCACTTGTTGTTTGTTGATTGTTTATGATGGCCATTCTGACTGGTGCAAAGTGGTATTTCATTGTGGTTTTAATTTGCACTTCTCCAATGGCTAGTGATGCTGAGCATCTTTTCATATGTCTACGGACATCTGTATGTCATTCTTATAGAAGTCCTTCTACAAAGTCCTTTGTCCATTTTTTAATTGGATTGTTTGTCTTCGTGGCATTGAGTCAAATGTGTTTTTAAAAACACACTCTATTCCTTTTTTGAACAACTCTCATTATAAAAAAGAAACAAGAGGAAAGATTGTTGTCTTTCCTCTGCAGGATACATAAAACAAGTATTTGTTCATTCATCCAACTACCATTTACTGAGCACCTACTACATGTAGACACCACACTAAGTACTGAGGAAACATATGCTTTGAAGCCCTCTGCATTTAATTCCTACAGTTAAATCATCTTCTGCTGCCTGATATCCTGGTCCTTAGAGAGCAAAGTCATGCCCTGTGATGCATCAGCCCTGGCCAGAGGAGGAAGGCTTGCATGGCATGATCACCACTGGAATCCACCAAAGTCTTTAGCCAACCATATGTTTGCTAAGCAGGAAGGCTGTAAGTGTCCAAGATCCTCTCAGCCTTGAAGATAATTCTATAGTCTCCAAATTGCCATTGATGTTCCAGATCCAAAGCATTGTGACCGGAAAGGCAGTGAGTTGCATGTCTCTCTCAACCTGGTTAAAGCAGTCCTGGTCTTTAACAGCCAGCTGCTTTTCTGATGCTTGTGGGAATTGAAAAGCAGTCCACCTGGAAATTCCTCCAATAGCTGATACTGTTTAAAACCTTGCAGGAGCAAGGATCAGGGCTGGGCCACAATTTTATCATCCCTTTGATATAGGCCATCTAAGAGTCTGTTATCCAACCTGGGCTAATTGGTGATACTCCAGGTCAGCACATTTCAGAGTTGGAGGGTACCTTAGAAGCCATTTCATACACACTGCCCTCACAGGCCTCTGTTTCAACCCTGGAGATAAAGAAAGGGTTTAGTCTACAGATTATTCCATTTGGACTCCACTGTGAGCCATGAAATAATGGACCTCGTGTATAGAATGTTTACAACTGTTCAGAAGGCATATTTCTTTTCTTAAGTACAACATACAATGTGGTAGCATAGAAATAACTGGCAAATGTTTATTTATTCTAAATGCTCACTTGGTTTCTAGAAATGTAAAATGTGTGTCCCCTGAAGTTTGAATTAATGCACAGAGGGCTGAGACTGGTGCTATGTAGGTAACCTAAGGACCTCTGCAGACCTATCATAGCATATTTACCTCAAGCTTTAAATTGGTCATAAACCTCAGCTTTTACTTTTTATCATGCTTCTTATGAGGACAGCTGTATCTGCCAAATATGCAATGTGAGACATTCTCGCTATTGAAGCTAAAGGCAGCAGGAGGTATCTCACACCACTTATTTGGAAACCACTCCAATCTAATTCTCTACTTTCCACTCTCAGAATGTTGTTGGCTTCTGTGTTAATCATGTCTTTTTAGTCTACTTTGTTGATGCTTTGACATCTTGGGGACTTGATGAGTCTGGAAGGATTACTCCTCCCAGGGCTAGCTAATTCCTAGAGGTAGCTGACAACTTACATGGGAGCATGCCTTTCATATATATGCAAGTTGCCAATCCATAGCCCACACTGTCAACCACCTCTGTTTTGGAGCTCTAGCACTCCAGGCCACTATCCACCTGCCTTATCACCCCAGATCAGGCATCATACAACTAGGGACAGCTCCTATATTCTAGACCTCACTAAAATTATTCAAATTAGCCAATCCTAAATCTGCTTATTACTCTGTCTTGCACATTTCTTCCCTTAGAAACAACAATAAAAGCTCTTACACAGCTTCTTCCTTACCCTCTGTGTCCTCATCAACTTGGTGCTTCCCCCATGTGCCCCCTACCAACTCCATGGCATGCCTTGGCCTCTCCTCTTGGGATCTGTGAGAAACAAACTGTCTTTTCAATGGCAATCATCCTCTGATCTGCTGTACTCATCACACCTGAATAAAAGAACCCACATTTAAAAAAAATTTTAGTGCCCAGGAAAGGGTGGGGATGGGGCAGAGTAAGCCAAGACATTGTGCCACCAAGGAAAAATGGTTCCTCTAATTGTGAGGTGGGTGTTCAAATCCTTTCTTTTGAAGGGATGATGACTGGGAACAAATGAGGGACAAAGGAGCACCTTCAAGGGCAAACGTTTAACAACTGCTTGTTTACAAAATGAAAATGCCCTGATTACTAGTGTTTTGGGATTCTATCATGTAAATAGGTCCACTGTGGCTGATATCAAGCTAACAACAAAAAAAAAGAGATGCACACAATCAATTTTTGCAAGCTTTATGTTTTAGCTCTGGGACGACAATGGAGCAGGAGCTCAGTATTTGCTGGGGTCCTGGGGAATTTCTAAAATGTGGCCCTGAAGACCCAAGAGTAAAAAAATCTCCTTGATACTCCCATGGGGCAGACTTTCAGAAGAGGTACGAAGCTCTCTTCTCCTCAGAGAACTATGTAAAATCCATGAAAAGGATATGCCTGCCAGGGTCTTTTAAAAGCCAGTGTCCCTCAAGGCAAACTGCAGCTCAGGGCACAGGGTGTGGGAGAGAGAACCTACACTCTGGTGTCACAACACTCTGTTGTGTGACCTTGGGCAAGTTACAGTTTCCTCATCTATAAAATGAGAATAACAACTCCAATATTGCTGGCTTGTAGTAAAGGCTAAGAATAATGCTTACTTGGGGTTTAGCACAGTGCCCAACACAGACAGAGGTTCTTGACTTTGGATTTTTTCATCAATTTGTAACTGAAATTTAGAGGTATCAGTAGCACCTGTGAGTTTCTTACCAATAAAAATTACAGATATGTTCATATCATATTATAGTTGATATGTTGAAATATTATTTGTATTACCACTGTTTCAAATTATGATGGTTGTTAAATTCACCAGTAATTCTTATCATTTGATGCATCAATAAAGAAGCATATCTATTATAGTATCACAATTTTAAAAATATTTTGATAATTGTATTTCAATGTATGTGGCTTCCATTGTAATCCTATGTATTATAGTTTATGCATTGAGAAACATTATTCCGAGAAATGATCCATAAATGTAACCAGATTGCCAAAAGGTTCCATGGTTCAAATAAATATTAAGAATCCCTGGATTAACACTATAAATTAAAACTAGATGATTATGATTATGATGATGATGATGATGATTCTCAGAGCCACTGGGACAGTAACAGCCTTGTTTAAGTGAGCCCCAGTGGAACAGCTACCTCCCACCCAGAACATCCTGGCTCTGTGTAATCACAAGCTGTCAGAACATCAAGAAAGCCACTGAATAGGAGGGCCATGTTCACTGCCTGGTCTTCTCTCTTACTCTCTGAAGTCCCAGCCATCATTCACCTGGCTCCAGACAAGGCTCTGTAGTCCACAATGGCACCTGGTGTGAATCTCAGCTCCATGCCTACTGAGTGGGTGTTTCCCACCTTATTTTTTTAATCCTCACTTGAGGACATTTTTCATTGCTTTTAGAGAGAGAGAAAGGGGGAGAGGAGAGAGGAAGGGGAGGAGAGGGAGAGAGGAAGGGGGAAAGAGGAAGAGAGGAGGAGGGAGGGGGAGAAGGGGAGGGGGAGAGAGAAAGATGGAGAGAGGGAGAGGAAGACAAAGAAGGAGATAGGGAGACAAAGGGGTGAGGGGAGAGATTGATTGCCTCCTGTACATTACATGCCCTGACCAGGGATCAAACCCACAACTTAGGTATGTACCCTGACTGGGAATCAAACCCACAACCTTTTTGGTGTACAGGACCATGCTCCAACCAACTGACCCATACTGGCTAGGGCTCCCATGTTATTTTTATTTTCTGACCCCTGAAGAAGCCTGCCACAGCTGCTCCTGGAGCCTGGGAAACATGGTTCTTAGATGTTCTCAACAAGTACCAATAGCTAATACTCTCCCATGATCTGTGGTTCAGGAAATCTAGGCATGGCACCTTCAGTCCTACAAGATGTCATGAGAGGCAGACCAAATACCCTTGAGGCCAGACTGTGCACCCTTGAGCTTGGAAAAATGTTGGAAAAATGTTTGAAAAATAAGTAATTGTATTGATTGGGTTCAAGCATTGTAGAGGAAATAGAGCTTAATTTGTAGAGAACTGGGTAAATTACTTGGGCAGTTCATACTGTGTCATCTAGCTAAGGTATTTTAGGAGCTCCCTAGACAATCACTGAGCTGTCTCTTGTCTTTCCAGCTGGGAACAAGTGAGAACCTGAAAATTAACAGCAGAAATTCTACTGCAGGAGCTTCCCTGGCCTACTCTAGGCACTTGAAAAATATATTTGTTGAATGAAGTAGTTCTTTTATTCCAATCCACAAACTTTGTGTTAAGTAGTATTATTTTTCCCATTTTAGAGATAACAACACTAAAGTAAAGCTATTTTCCCAAGGTCACACAGGTAGTAGGTGGTAAAAGCAGGATTTTAAAACCCAATTCAGTGTAGCTCTAAAGCCTCTGTTTTTACCCACTATTCTAAATAGATATATCCTCAAAGAATTACAAAGACTGAAGAGCTCACTGCATTACCAGGTACATTTAAAGCAGTCTTTGGGGTACTAGTGGTGACTGTTGATCCTGCATAACTCTCTGGCTAGAGTCAATACATCTGGCTTGGGTACTGAACTTGAACAGATGAAAGTGCTGGTTGATTTGACATTTGGGAAACAATGGATGCTTTATCAGCTGAGTTACTATGACAAGGGCATCAGCTGCATGGAGACAACCCTTCCTGGTCCCCTGCCATTCTTTCTCTTAGAGGGATGTGTCAAGAAGAATCACTTCAGATGAACTCTATGCTGCTCTGCAGTGAATGCTCAAGAGTCTTACCCCTGGGTGAGCCTATGCTTTCTAGTGTCAGCACAAAGCTCCAACCTCCTTTCTCCCATGTCATTTTCAAACAAACCAGGAACATTCATTACGATGTTCAACCTTTGAGTTTCCCAGTCTAAAATTCTGATCAATTCACTGTTGTTTCCAGATCAGATATAAATATTACTCGGAACTCTTCTGCAATTTCACACAGCACTTTTGAGCTCAAAGAATGCCTTGTAATTATTTCCATAAGCTCTTCCAAGCAGTGACATCTACTTTACTTGACATAATCATGCACTAGTAGCAGTGCATGCTAGTAAATATCTAACAACTAACTCTCTATGGCAGCAGTCCCCAACCTTTTAGGTACGAAGGACCATTTTCATGGAAGACAATTTTCCACAGACCAGGGTGGATTGGGGGATGGTTTGGGGATGATTCAAGTGCATTACACTCAAGCTTACCTCCTGCTGTGCAGCCTGGTTCCTAACAGGCACAGACCAGTATTGGGGTATTGGTCCATGGCCCAGGGGGGTTGGAGAACCCTGCTCTATGTGAGGGAAATGCTGACTTATAGTATTTGCTGATTTCTGTGGTGTAAATACTCATACTTTCCCTGATTTCAAACTAACTTGATGAGTCTGAACACAGAGTTGGTAAGACAGGTGCACAATTGGCCTTTGAGATCCAGTACAAGCTGGCTCCAGCACACCACAGCCCTGAACCCAGCACCTAAACATGTTATGAAAAAGTTCATGTCTTAATAGTTCTAGGAATACCAAAACTCACTAGAAGTCCATGGTGAATGACAAGTGATTAAGCGTATTTGAGACCCAGCTGAGCAGCAAGAATTTAGGAGCTGCTAGCATTGTGTCTCTTCTGTTCAAAGCTAAGTGCTGGGGCAGCAAATGCAGAGATCAGGCAAAAAGACCAGCCATCCACCCCAGTCATTAAAACCGTACATACAGGAGACAAAGCTCATTTTTCTACATATTTTTCAAGCAGTTTGTACCTGGACAAGCACTATCCCATGGTTTATTTCTTAAAATAAGAATGAGGCTGGTCAGTCATATACCTCTAGCTTCTTCAATGTCTCTGAGAAGAACATCAGCTTGGGGTATGCATTTTGGGGCCTTGGCTTTGTTTTATTTCCCTTTGATCATGTTTCTTATTTATTTACTTCATTCTATGTTACATGTTTTTCTGCCAACTCTTTCAATTGTTTGACTATATCAATCAATAAATAAATCTATATAAAGTAAATGAGTGAATGAAATTCAAATACTTGGTAAACTGCAAAACAGTTGTTGTTATGACTAACAATAGTCCACCCACCACATATCCCTGCTCTCAGAAGTCAATCTCAATGGCATTCACCTCCACTCAAACTCTTAAGAGGATCCTAGATAAGCAAAGAATGCTGTCTTCATCTTGATGGTAATGAAAATAGCAACTACTGATTGTCTACTATCTATCAGAAATTTGAAATATGTTTGTTACAAGGAAAACACTAATGATACAAGGAAATCACAGCCTCTTTCCCTCAGACTTACTTGAGTGAGAAGAAAAGAATAGAGGTAGAAAGAAATAGGAAGAAGAAAGAAAGTAAACACCCATATAAGTGGGATATTAGAGACAGTCTGGAAAAGTTTGGGAGAACTGAGAAGAACTGAGGGCAAGGAGACAATGAAACTTCCAAGATATTTAGGTGTGTTTAAGAGAAGGAGAGGCAGTTGTGTGTGTGTGTGTGTGTGTGTGTGTGTGTGTGTGTGTAGAACTATTGCTATAAGTTGCAAATTATATCTTCTTTAATATTTTAAGAAACATTCTGAAAAACAAGAATTGTATTTGATCAGTTCTGGTTGCTAGATATTTTTTTATTGTGACAGTATGTCAAGACTGGACCACATGGAGTTCTAGTTATATTGGGTATAAAATATATTATCTCTGTAATTTAAAATAGTTCTTCAAGGTAGGCAGTTCATTCCCATTTTATGGATGATGAAAGAGAGGCTCAGAGAGAATAAGCAACTATTCCACCACCACATAATCTGTGAATGCACCAAGATGTAGTTGGTTTCTTACTAGGAAAATAACTATGTTGAAAATAATAACAGTAGCAATATTCTATTTTCAAAAGATTTTTAAAAAACAAAAACAAGTCAGTTATTGGGGAAACATCTGTGTACAAGTGATGAGTTAATATCCATGCTTCGTAAGAGTTTAGGTAGATGGCTGGAATAACTGCTCCAGGGGATCAAGTTCTCAGAGGTTCTCCTGGGCTGGAGTGTAAAAGAGGTCAACATTGACACCTGCACACTCATCCCCCCAAATGGAATATGTGCCAACCCCAATAAGTAAGCTGTGACTGAGCCTTTTTGTAATATCCCAATATCTATTCCCATCTTCTTCTCCATTTAGATGGGCATGTGGTTTCCCAAAGTAAAAGTGACCCCTTGCACTTTGCAGGGGAGTGACTGTGAATCAAGTTCTAGTGCATGCACTCTCAGCAAAAGTGCTGTGTCCAAAGCTTAGGAGGTTTGTTTTGCAGGGAATGGGCATGCTATTGACTTCCTCCTTTATTTTCCTTTTGTCTGGAATATAAACAATGTGATCAGTCATCTTAGACCACCAGAACAAGGGCAACACCCTAGGAATGGCAGAGCACCGAGATGGACAGATCTTGGGTCTCTGAATAGTAATTGGGGAAAAATAAACTTCTACCTTGACAAAGCCACTGTTAGATTAGGTATTAGTCAGAGCAACCAAACCTTCCTTTTAATCTCATAACCCAGCAACTCCATTCTTAGATATATACCAAAAGAAAAAAAGTACAAAAGCATATTTAAAGGCAAGTTTCATTCATAACAGCCAAAGGCTAGAGCTAACTCAATCATCCATCAATGGGAAAACAGATAAATCAATTTGGTATATTCATAGGTATATTCATATTATAATGGAATACCATACAGCAATTAAACATAAAGCACTGATCCACACAACAACATGGATGAATCTCACAGACATAATGTTGAAAAATATGTTTTCTGTGATTCCAGCAAAACTAATATGTAGTGACAGAAATCAGAATAGTTACCTCTGGGGTGGGACATATTGACTGGCAGGGGACATGAGAGGACCTCTTGTGGGTGCTGACAATATTCTATGTCTTGATCTGGGTAGTTGTTATATATATTCTATGAGATATATCGAGAGAGAGAGAGTTGTAGTTATCTATTTGCCTGTGTAATATTTTTAAATTTGTCTTTTAAAATCCCCTTTCTTCCATGTGTTTTTCTTCTACACAAAATGAAACAAAACCCATGTTGAGGAAAACACATGCACACACACATGCACACATGTACACACCCCTCATAACAAGACAGAAAGAACAAATACTGTGGAAAACATACTCTACTCACTACAAATAATCGCACCATCAGACACACAAAGGAAAAATTAATTTGTGACTACATGTTGACAGAAAAAGAAATAAGATTACTTCTAAAACCCAGAGAATACAATATCTCACTCTGGAAACAAAGTTTCCATGGATGCACGCAGTCAAGAAGGGAAGAAAAAAAGTCATGTCAGAAGTGGCAAAATTTGTCTTTCCCTTCTCAAATGTCAGTACCCACTGATCACTAAATGACTCCCACATTTTATAAAGTAAATGTCACAGAAAGTTACCAACACCACCTTATTCATTAAGTGCACTTGAAGAGCTTTCTAGGGGAGAATTTTCTTTTAAATTGAATAGGAGGTTTGCATTACAGTGAGAGGGTTACACTCCACACCAGCCTGGAGGTTATTCCTCACAGTGAATGGGTGTTGGATAAGATGTTTTCATCCCCAGGTTGCACTAAAACTAGGGAAAATGTAAAGTTTAACCTTTAAGCCAAATTACTCACAATACATTCATCAATCTCCAACTGGCATTCACAATCCCACAGGAGTCTATGACAGCCATGTGCTAAGGAGGTCATGGGTACATCTTCCTAGACCATCCATTTTGCTCCACAGTAGCACATACATATTATAAAGAGCAAAATCACACATACTATAAATGTAAAATAATCTAGAATTTTTATTGAACTTATTAGGGTGATATTGGTTAATACAAATAAATGTTTCAGGTGTACAATTCTCTAATACATCATCTATATCTTATATTGTGTTCACCACCACAAGTCAAGTCTCCCTTCATCACTATCCCCCTCTCTATCCTTTCCTATGTCCCCCACCCCCTTCCCTCTGGTAATTACCATACTGTTGTCTGTCAATTAGTTTTTTTTTCTGAATCCTTCAATTTTTTTGACCCAGCCTCCCATCACCTTCACTCTGATGGCTGTCAGTCTGTTCACTGTATCGATGAGTCTGTTTCTATTTTGCATATTAGTTCATTTTGTTCGATTCCACATATGAGTAAAATCATATGGTACTTGTCTTTCTCTGACTGCCTTATTTCACTCAGCATAATACTCTCCAGGTCTATCCATGCTATTGCAAAAGGTAAGATTTCCTCCTTTTTTATGGTCAAGTAGTATTCTATTGTGTAAAGCACCATGGCTTTTTTTATTCATATATCTACTGATGGGCACCTGAGCTGCTTCCATATCTTGGCTATTATAAATAACACTGCAATGAACACAGGGGTGCATATATTCTTTTGAATTAGCATTTCATGTTTCTTCAGATAAATTACCAGAAGTGGGATCACTGGGTCATAAGGCACTTCTATTTTTAATTTTTTGATGTATCTCCAGACTGCTTTCCACAGTGGCTGCACCAGTCTACATTCCCACCAATAGTGCATGAAGTTCTCCTTTCTCCACATCCTTGCCAACACTTGCTGTTTGTTTATTTATTAATGACAGTCATTCTGGCAGGTGTGAGGTGATATCTCATTGTGGCTTGAATTTGCATTTCTCTGATGATTAGTGACATTGAGCATGTTTTTATATGTCTATTGGCCATCTGTATGTCCTCTTTGGAGAAGTGTCTATTCAGATGCTTTGCCCATTTTTTAATTGGCTTGTTGTTTTGTTTTGTTTTTGGTGTTGAGTTTTATAAGTTATTTATAAATTTGGGGTATTAACCCCATATCAGATGTATTGGCAAATATGTTCTCCCATTAAGCATGTTTTCTTTTCATTTTGTTGAAGGTTTCCTTTGCTGTGAAAAAAACTTTTAGTTTGATGTAGTCCCATTTCTTTATTTTTTTTCTTTTGCTTTCCTTGCCTAGGATATATCAGAAAAAAATACTGTTGCAAGAAATGTCTTAGATTTTACCACCTATATTTTCTTCTAGGAGTTTTATGGTTTCTAGTCTAACATTGAAGTCCTTAATCCATTTTGAGTTTCTTTCTGTGTATTGTGTAGGAAGTGGTCTGGTTTCCTTTTTTTTTTTTTTTTTTGCACACATCTGTCTGATTTCCCAACACCACTTACCAAATAGCCGATCTCTACCCCAGTATATGTTTTTCCCTCCTTTGTCAAATATTAATTGACCATAAAGGCATGGCTTCATTTCTGGTCTCATTCTGTTCCATTGATCTTGTATCTGTTTTCATGCCAGTATCATACTCTTTTGATATCAGGTGGCGTGTTTCTTCCCAACTTTGTTCTTCTTTCTTAAGACTGCTGTTGCTATTTGGGGTCTTTTGTGCTTCCATATACAATTTTGGAATATTTATTCTAATTCTGTGAAATAAACCATTGGTATCTTGATAGGAATTGTGTTGAATTCATAGACTGCTTTGGTCATGTAGCATTTTTAAGCTAAGATAATTTTGTACTTGAACCCCAAACCATGAAGGTGTTCATTCTCTTTTCTCTATCATCAGGAGCACTTCAGTGTAAAAAAATTGAGAAGTACTATATAAAGCTGCACAGTCTAATATAGTATTTAAGTTTAAATTTAAATTAATTAAAAATTTAAATAAAAGATTAATTAAATAAAATAAAATTTAAATAAAAGTTGAATTAAAAATATGATTCTTCACTTGTGCTAAATTCATGTTAAGTGTTCAGTAGCCATAAGTGGCTAGTGGTTACCATACTGGACAGTGCAGATATGGTGCATTTTCATCATCACAAAAAGTTCTATTGGATGACACTGGTGTAGATTACCAAAATCTAGTTATCCTATAGATATAGTTTCAAGGTCCCTCCCTCCTAGCTTAAGAAGACGAGAGGAAGGGCTGAGCTATGAGACAGACTGTTATAGAAACTGACCTCAATTCTATGGTCACATTAATTGAGAGTCTACCAGTACTAGGTGTTAGAAGGGGAATTAAAGGAAGAGGCACAGACCTCAGCTTCAAGAAATATACCCATTAATTACTCTAATACAATAACATAGTACCAGACATTTTGTCAATACCACATTCAGAACACTGCTGTCCATCCAAACCATAGAACCTAAAATAGCTT
The DNA here is from genome assembly GCA_004024845.1 of Tonatia bakeri. Classification (NCBI taxonomy): domain Eukaryota; kingdom Metazoa; phylum Chordata; class Mammalia; order Chiroptera; family Phyllostomidae; genus Tonatia; species Tonatia bakeri. The sequence continues at coordinate 29,185 of PVIA01011848.1, forward strand.
CAGTTCCAAAATCAAGGACATCCATTTAATAAGCAGGTAGAAAATGAATAATATTAACAACTGGTACAGAACTCATCTTGGGCAGGTTAGGGTTGAGGGCTGTTCTTGGTTAGGAAAGTCCCTTGGAAGCTACTGGAAATGAACTATGAGATTCAGTGCAAAGGGATCAAGAGCAAGGTTACTGAAGATATGAGAAAATGCTTTTCATGACACAAGAGATGGGTGTTTGTTCTCAAGAAAGAAGGGCATGGAGAGCTAGAAGAGGTAGCAAAAAGAAGGGAAAAAAGAATCTGACAAAAGAACATGGTAATAGGGTTAAAAGAGCAAAGCAGTCAAGGCAAAGTGCTTTTCCAATGTGTTCCCCAATCTCTAGATAGCAAATGCATACCCACCAGCATAGATGGTGGCCATGGTCTAAGATAGATATAGCACATATTCCTGGACCTGTTTCATTTCACAGTATGAGGAAGGGTGGTCCAAGGAAATTTTAGGAACAAGGATACCAGAAGTTCAATTTGAGGTTGTTTGCCACAGTAACTTGTTTGCAAACAAAAAAAAAGTGGTCACAATAATTTCCTTTCCTGCAGCCACACACCTTTGCAAAGTGATTTTGTGGCTCCTCCCACCAAGAGGTGACTCTATTTCTCCTTGCTTGAATGTAAGCTTGTTTTATGATTTGTTTCAGCCAACAGAATGCAGAAGAAATTGCAGTGTGCCAATTCCATAGGGAGGGTTCAAGAGCCCTGTTCGCATTCTTATTTTTTAAATTCACTTATTATGGAGTAAAATGGAAGGTCCTGGACAATGTGCTACCTAATGGATTTCCCTGTTTGTATCCACTCCTGCCCTGCCACACTATGTTCTCAGCACAGCAACACAAGCCAGAACAGGTACATTCTCTGCTAACAGCCCTCTAACAACTCTCCATCTCATTCAGAGTAAAAGAGGATTACAATCACACACAGGTCCTGCTTGATCTGCAGGGTATCCCCACCTTATGTATGACTTCTCTGAATTCATTTCCCACTGCTTCTTGCCTCACCCATTCTGTCTAACTGCACAATAGTAAGGTTTCCTTACTATTCCTTGAACATGCCATGCGCACACTCCTGTCTCTGGACCGTTGCCTCAGTCCTCAGGACCTCAGGACTTTGTATTTCCTGTGCTTGGAAGTTTCTTCCCCTAGATAGCCACATGAATAATTCTCACCAGGGTTTTACCCTCAGCAATCCTTAGCCTCCATCTTTACTTTTTCATGGCATTTTCACCACCCAATCTACATATTTTATATCAGTCTCTTCATAGTGCAGTCTCTATACTAGACTATAAGCTCTCTGAGGGTAGAGATTTGTATGTGTTTTGCTTACTGCTGTATCCTCAACACTTAGAACAATGTCAGGAACATAGGAGCAGCTCAATAAATATCTTTTGGGTGAGTGAATGAATGAATGAAACTTAGCTACTGTAGCAGGCCATCAGTGCCCCATGCATATCCGTCAGACTTTTTAGGTAAGTTCCGGTAGATATCCAACTGCCTACATCTCTGAGCCTGAGAGCCAGTTTTCCTGAACTGTGGAAGGCATCTCTGCCCATGCACAAAATGGGCTGAAAACGCCAGGGAATTAATGCTCTCAGGAGCAGCTCCCAACCAATGACTTTTGGGATATAGGAGTATAAATACTTTAGCTCCCTTGCCCCTTGGATGGTATAATTCTGCAGAACTAAGCACAATAATTCTCCTTTATTGGCTTCTTTCCTTTCCTGCATCATATCTTCATGACCTACTAGTGTTCCTGAATTCTACCAAATAAACTACCTATACTTGAATCGTTGTCTCGGGGACTGTTTCTGGGGGAACCAAATCCAAGACAGCTGAGAGATCTAGCTGATTACATATTGAGCAAACATTTTCTGAGCCCCAGCTGTGTACCAGACCCATGCGTTGATCCCAACATAAGATGTCTAATTCCTGCCTTCAGCCCAATGAATGGGGCAGAGGTAGACATATAAAGGCTGATTAATTACAAACTACACGACCATCATCACCATTTACCACTTTCCAGGAAGAACAGTGAAAAAGGGTTAAAAATCCCATTACGGCTTTCATCAACGGCTGTCCCTGAGCCCCAATGACATATCCCTAGCCCATCTCTAAAATTAAATAAACAACAAAAAGTTAAATAAACAAAGGATGCTCTGCATTTTCTTTTAGTTTCTGATAAAATGCACAATATTTTTCATGTGGCCTAATCCAAGTAACACAAGCATCCTGAAGCTATCACAGCTCTAAAAATTGTAGCCCTTCCCTGCCAATTCCATCCCCCTTTTATTCCCTTTCTTGGTCCCACTCTCCCCCATCCCCATTCCTACCCCTCCAGAGTCATTCCCTCTGGCAGATAAATCACAGCTCTGAATTCTCTTGTGATGTTGTAACAGGCTAGCAATGGGCATGACATGTAGCAGGGGAGGGCATGGGAGCCCCTAAATCAGAAATAATGAGATTTCTCTCTCAGAGGCAGCATGAAATGAGAGGCAAAGAGCGAGACAGCTGGAGATAGGAAAGGGAAGAGGGGGAGTCAGGAAAGGAAATGAGGTAGCTGGGGGCAGCTTTAACCCAATTTGCATTAACATGCTTTTAGAGATGTGTATGTTAAGGAGTGTGTACATCCCTCTGTAAGCACAGACATGTGTGACATGCTTAGCTGTTAAATTACAGATAACTGGCAGGAGAAGCAGAAGATGCTTATGGGAAAATGCCTTTGTCCAATGATCAGAGGCTATTAGGCATCTCTCATTAATCAGGTTTTACAAATAAGCTAGGGAGATTCTAGGGAAGTAGTACCAAGATGTAAACTTGGCCTAAAGGACAAAACAGAAAATGGGAAGCAGAAGAACCAGATGGATACACAAACAGACACATAGAAAAATCAGAGTCAAGCTCTCAAGGATCATGTGGTTACCAAGTTCTTACTTCCTCTGCAGCAACTGCAGGTCACTCTCTGGAGGAACTGGGGGTGGGACTTGCTCTCTTTCTTGGCTTGTAATCTGAGTGACATTAATTCTCCATGTGGTTGGATACCAGTGGAATGCTAGTATACGGAGTCTCGACTTCTTTGTAAATTGATGTGTATAGCCAAATTTCAGAAGTTAGAGGAAAATAAAATGTATCTCTGCATATTTATAATAATGGGGATTTCTGAGTGGTTGAGTCACATTGATTCACCCTTCTATTCTCCCTCTCCATTCTTCTCTCCCCTTCTCCCAACCCCTGAATTTTCTGTATTCTAGAAATTATGGCTCATTCCAGGGCAGGAAGGGGAAGAATGCAGGAAGATACATACACCACTCCTCATCCTCAGGCACAGGGAGATTTTTTAGTTTCCCCAGTCTAGGATGATGCCATTTGAAAGGCTTTGCATGTATGAGTCTGGCCGAGGGCTAATGGTTAGAGCAAGATTGACATGTCATAGTAGATGCTGTTGTTTGCCACCCAGAAACCCCATTATAGATTGAGGTACTCCTTCCCTCAGCTGCTGGAAGTGTTGGCTGCTGAGGGACCACAGATGTTTCCTGCTCTGGGAATTGCCCTCTGTGGAAGGAAACTGCCTCACTCAAGGTTTAGTCCCCTACTAGGGGCAACCTACATCAAAAGACTGGTTAGACAAAGGATTCAAAGGTCCAACCGCCTCACCTCAGTTTAGAACAACTCTAAAGGGCCAACTCACCTCCAGAGTTGAGAGGTCTCTGTGTTGCTTCACGACAGTTCAACTCTTCCTGTGCCCATTCCCTTGCTTCTCTTGACCCTATATTGACCCCACATGCACCTCCTGTAAGCCTCCTGTACACAAATCACCATCTCAGAGTCTCTCTAATAAACTCAACTCAAGGTAACTTTTAGGAGGAAGCACACTGCCCTGAAGCCATTAACCAACTAGATTTTTCATTGATCTTATGGCTTAAATGTAACACATCAGAGTTCAGTAAAACCTAGCGTTCTCAGGACACAGAGATCTGCTTTACATAAATCACCTAGTGGTTGGTTTCAGGGAACAGAATAATAGAGCAAAGAAAACTTCCAGTTCTACATGAGGCTAGTAAGTCCACCATTTTCCTTATATTTCAATTCATTTCAATCTTCAGTGGCAAAGCTAGCCTTAACCACCAAATGTGGTGCCTAAAGTACTGTCCAAATGAAATATAATGCAAGAGCGCACACCATGTAGGTCATTTTACTTTTTCCATTAGCCATATTTTAAAAAGTAAAAAGAAAAGTAAGTAATCAGGTGAAATTAATTTGAATAATGTATTTCATTTAACCCAATATGTCTAAAATAAAAATTAATAAGATATTATACATTGTCTGTTTTTCTATTAAGTCTTTGAAGTCCTATGTGGTTTTTCACACCAAAAGACATCTCAATTTGGGTGGTAAATTTCCATCAGAAATACTTGATCTATATTTAGATTTCATAAAATAGTTCAAAAAGTATATTCACAATACCAAAATTGTTCCAAAGATACTAAAACTTTTCCAATAACTAAATCAAATATTGGTTTCTTCATTTAAATTAATTAAACTTAAGTAAAATTTAAAATTCAGCTCCTCAATCACACTACCCATAATCTAAGTATTCAATAGCCACCAGTGGCTCGTGGCCGCCATATTGGACAGCACAGCCTTAGAGTTCTGACAAATGAATATTTTGGATCACTAATAAACTGGTTAGTTTGTTGAGAAAAAAAGACTATCAGGTTACTCTTGCAATAGGAAGAAGTGTCCTTCCTTTCAGTTAGCTGGCTTGCTCATATATGTTAAAGAGAAAGTCCCCAGTACAAATGGGACTCTGTTCAAGAAAGTTACATTTATTTCTATGTAAGCCTTTTAAAAAGAATTCAATCCACCACCACTTATTCTTTGCCACCACTTAGTAAGTTGTGTTCACATTTTTCTTCTGGTGTCTGCCAAGATTTTACTGGCACACTCATGTTTCCTGGTTTGGCTTGATAGTCTTGATATTCTGTGGTAAATAAATTGTGTGTTTACACTCAAACCTCTCTCTCTGTATATCATTGGAAAATTTGAATATTCCTTACACAAACATACTTAATACATGGTCTCTATCCCTTTGAAATCTTTGAAAAATAGAATATAACCTCTCCTCCTGGTATAGCTATTGTCTGGAACTTGAGTTCCATTTACTAAAAGAAAGTATGTCTTTGATATCACACAATAAGGGACTCACCATTGAAAAACTGCTCTCTATATAGTGGCTACATCACTCCACTGGATCCAAAAAATCCAGACTGGTTCTGACTGGATTCTACGAAGTACCCTATCCTGGGTCTAACATGGTCTAGTCACTGGACCCAATGTCTCTGGACACAGGATTTGCAGGGAACATTTCCTGTGCTCACAATAAAATGGCACTTGGTGATCACCACTGACCTTTGACCTTCAAGATATGTTGAAAGCTGTCATCTTTTGCAGAAAATATTTTTCATGCATTTAGAATCAAAGGGCAGAGGTAAAGGGATCCAGCTGGAAGGAACATTAGGAACCAACTTATCTCTCATTGTGGACCTCAATAGTAGGGGCCATAAAAGGTGGATTGAGTGAAATTTTCATCTTTAAGAGGACAGTACAGATCTGCTTTTTCATTATCCTAAACATCACAAATGTGTGTCTATTTCTGTTCACTCCCACTTTTGCTCTTCATTTCTCTCTTTCCCTTTCACTTTCTCTTTACTTCTTGCCCCTGATCTCCCTTAAGGTCAGAGACCATCCCAAGTTGGAGAATCCTTGGTTCTTTCCCTGATCACATTTCACATACCAACTAAATGCCTTTATCTTAACACAAGTGGGCATGGTGTTAAGAGAGACTCCCTGTGAAAATCAACCCTATCAGATTGCTAACCAAAACCAGAATGAGATAAAAAAATCTCCAAACAAATTTACAACCACTTCTCCATCACTTTATAAGGCAGGGTTCATCAGATGACATTTTGCTGCCCAACCATTCAGTCTTCTCTGGACTAAGACTTTCCTCAGAGGTTAAGTGGTTAAATTAGGCATTAAGCTGCCATCAGTCCCTTCCCTGACCCCCTAAGCACACATCCTTATCTCTGAGGGTCCATGCACAGGATTCTCCTTGGTCATATAGGCTTTATTTCCTACTGGCTTAGACATGCACTGGAAGAGGCATCCCTTAGCAATGCACTTTCATATAGTTTGATTCTGACTCTGCTAATTTCTTAATTATGGAGATATATTTTCTGTTTTGTTATTGTAACATAGTGAGATTTCACTTAGACCAAAAGAAAAAAGCCCAAAATGTGGTTTGCACTTTTTCATTCTAGCATAACCTTCATCTCCCCATGGTTTTAATTATAGCAGTTAAATAATGGAAGTAACACTGCAAACAATAGAAGACATTTGTTAGAAGGAAATTAACAAATGATGCTATAACAACTATTACATTCACAGGTTAGAAACCAATCCATATCAGTTGAAATGTTGTTTAAAAATAGCTTGGTGTAAATTATGATTGGATAACCTGTTTTTTGCAATCTAAGTGTTGCTCTTTTCCACACCAGTGCCTTGTGCAAAGCTGGAAGAGCAGAAGAAGGAGAAATCTAAACCACAAACTCCCAAACATGGAAGTTCAAAGATTGAACCTAGTCAGCAGGCCTCATCATAGCTGTGGTTGGTTATGGTCTCAGCACTCAAACAATCTTTAATGTAGAGAGATAAATTAGAAATATACAAACCAAAGTAAATACATATAGAGCCAAACAAGAAGAAAGGCATGGAACAAAAGGTTCAATTGAACCAAAAGCTGGCCTTTTGAAAAGCCAAATGAAAAGATAAACCTCTGGCAAGAATAATCAAGAAAAAAAAGAAAGAATGCAAAAATAAATAACATTGGATTGTAAAAGGATACAGCACCTCAAAGTTCCCCCCTTAAATATTGGTTCCAACTACCATCCTTGGGTATCAATTTTCTGAATTGTAAAAACCAGTTACATCCATTCATTCAATATTTACTGATGTACTAGAGATACCCAGTTATTTAAAAATCACAGCCCATTTGAAGCCAACTTGTCTGCCAACTGATGCAAAACAAAGTAAATCAATGTATCACATGCTAGACAGCAAAAGTACCATGAAGAAAAGTAAAGTAGGTCAGGAAGTGTAAAGTGATGAAAAGGTAATTTTATATAAGTGAAGGCAGAAAAGGAGCACTTTTAGTTAGGTGACTTTGAGCAGAGCCCAGAAGGAAATGAAAAAGCAAGCCATGAGAGCATGTGAGAAAGGGAATTCCAGCCAGAGGGAACAGTGAGTGCAAAGGTACTAAGGCATATTAAGGAGGCCAGGTGGCTAGAGTGCAGTGAGAGGTTTGGGAGATCTGAGCAGACAGAATGATGAAATAAGGGCTAGTAATACTTATCATGCTTATATCACAGGTTTTCAACAACAGTCACAGAAGACTGTATGTGTAGAAAGGCAAATACAATAGGTTAAATTCTGCTGTGAAATGGAAAAAAAGAGGAGGGATGATCAGTTTTATTTGAGCCTGTTTCTATTATACTGGGGCTTCCAAGCAATAACTTTACCAAAGAAACAAAAACTTAAACAAAAAGGGTCAACCAGTCTCATCATTTTGACAATTTGAGACTGTGAAATGGGCAATGTATGGGACCAGAATATTCTGGAGAGTTAATATTTGGAGAGTTAAGAAGGGGAGCACTGGAGTCAGTCTGCCTCGGTTTTAGATGTATGTCCTTAAGAATGTCACCTAACCACTTTACCCCAGGTTTCCTCAGCTGTAAAATAGGGATAAGAACATGGCTGTTTCATAGGGCTGATGTAAGGATTGACTGAAGTAACAGCCATAAAGCTCCAGCACTGTTCAGGTTCACCAGGCCTTCCGAGATCTGCCATGTAGTCCTGTTTTCCCTTCTCTCCAGTGAGGATAAGGAACCAAAATCAACTATTTTCCATCTTTTTTTTTAACTGTAGAGCTCATTCTTTTTTTTTAAGATTTTATTTATTTTTTAGAGAGGGGAAGGGAGGGAGAAAGAGAGGGAGAGAAACATCCATGTGTGGTTGCCTCCCACATGTCCCCTACTGGGGACCTGGCCCACAACCCAGGCATGTGCCCTGACTATGAATTGAACCAGTGACCCTTGGATTCACAGGCCTACACTCAACCACTGAGCCACACCAGCCAGAGCCAGAGCGCATTCTTAAAACAAAATATTTTATGTAATTCCAACACTGTCTATGAGCCAGATAGAAGGGGTGTTGCTCCGTTTGAAGGCAGAGAGCCCAAAACCCCATCCAAGCTCCTCTATCCCCTCCGTGAAGACCTCTGAGCTCCTCAAGTGTGGTGGGGGAGAATCAAAAAAACCACTGGCCAGATATATGTTCTGTGAGGCCCCTCCAGTCCTAAAATCCCATAAACATCTTCACTTATGGAAGATGGGGAAAAAAAATGAAACAAGATTTCTGGCTCAATAGCCCTTCTTGAATGACCCAGAATTTCCTCTTTTGGATATATATCCAACAGAAATACTAACATATGTTCCACAAAAGTCACGTACAAGAATGCTCATAGAAGAGGTATTAGTAATAGCCCTAAACCAGAAAACACCCAAATGCCTATAGACAATAGACTGGATATATAGATGCACTGTGGCCTATTTACATGATGTAATGCAATTTAGCGATGTTGAGTGAGTAAGCCACTCCTCTATACCACAGCAGGGTTAAATCTCACAAACATATGTTCAGTAAAAGAGGCCAGATACAAAAAGGCAGACAGTGTAAGATTCCCTTTATATAAAGTAGGAAAACAAGCAAAAATTAATCTGTGGTGTTAGAATTCAGAATAGTGGTTGTCTGGGGGATGGGATGGTGGTGGATAGAGACAACAAAGGCTTCTGGGGTGCTAGTAATGTTTCTGGCTCTCTCATGAGGTAGTAACAATTCATCAAGGTGTACTGTTACTTCTGGTACACTTTTCTGCATGTATGATATCCTTCAATTTAAAAATGTACCAGGAAATAATTCTTGGTAAGGTCAAACTCTGATGGTAAGTAGACCTGTGTGTGATCTGATCATTGCTTTGGGTGCCACAGCCAGGATGTCACTCTCACCTAATTCCTTCAATCAGTGCACTGAGAGTGAACAAAGTAGCAAGCTCCACTCTGACAGATACTTTCTTTCAGGTCCTGTATATGGCTGAACCTGCCAAATGCTCACACCTCAAGCTGCAAGAGAAAGGTTTATGGCATTTCACACACTGTGATTCGTGGTGAAGGACTTTGTATTTGGAATATCATAGTGAGCTCATTCCTTATCTTTTGTTGTGGTTGTTTCATTTATTTATGTATTCATTGGTTGCTTCCTGTATTGTGCTGGCCAAAAAGTTCATTCTGTTTTAAAATAAAAGTAAATGACATATTTTTCATTTTCACCAATACCTTTATATAACAACATATTCACCATTTTGTTCCACTACCTTTGCCTTCTTTAAGGCAACTTCATAATTCCACCTTCCCAAAACTCTTCATCTTTTTTAGCAAAGAATTGTTTCAGGTGCCTTTTGCAGTCTTTCAGGGAGTTGAATTTTTTCCCATTAAGAGAATTTTGTAAAGACTGAAATAAATGGAAATCCAAAGGTGCAATGTCTGGTGAATACAGTAGATGAATCAAAACTTCCCAGCCAAACTGTAACAGTTTTTGCCTGGTCATCAAAGAAACATTTGGCCTTGTGTTATCCTGATGGAAGATTATGCATTTCCTGTTAACTGATTCTGGACGCTTTTTGTTGGGTGCTGCTTTCAGTTGGTCTAATTGGGAGCAGTACTTGTTGGAATTAATCATTTGGTTTTCCAGAAGGGGCTCATAATAGAGGACTCCGTTCCAATCCCACCTTACACACAACATCACCTTCATTGGATGAAGACCACAGTGCCTTTCGTGTGGTTGGTGATGGTTCATTTCACTTGCCCCACCACCTCTTCTGTTCCACATAAAGTATTCACTTTCATCAGCCACCACAATTTGTTTTTAAAATGGAACATTTTCATTATGTTTCAGTAGAGAATTGCATGTGGAAATATGGTCAAGAAGGTTTTTTTTCAGTTAACTTATGTAGAACCCAAACATCAAAGTGATCAAAATAACCAAGCTAGTGCAAATGATTTTCAACACTCGCTGGGATATTTTGAATAAGTCAACTATCTCCCATGTGGCATGATATCAATTGTTCTAAATTAATGTCTCAATTTGATCACTATCAACTTCAACTAGTCTACCCAACCATGGAGCATTGTCCAGCAAGCAATCTCCAGCACAAAACCCTGCAAACCATTTTTGACATGTTCAATCAGTCACAGTACCTTCCCTGTATGCTGCACAAATCTTTTCTTGCATTTCAGTTGTGTTTTTACCTTTCTTGAAATAATAAAGCATAATATGCCAAAAATGTTACTTATTTTCTTCCATATCCAATAGTAAAATGGCTATACAAGAATTCACTAATTTTGATAAGTTTTTTTAATGCATGCTGATATAACAGCTGTCACAATACAATCTAACAAAATCGTCTGGACTAAAGTTAAAGACAACTAAGCATAAAGCCATCATATGGGAAAAAACAGAATGAACTTTTTGGCCAACCCAATATGTGTCCTGACCAGGGATTGAACCTACAACCTTGGCATATATGGACAATACACTAACCAACTGAACTACCTGGCCAGGATTTCTTATCTTTTTTTTTTAACAGTAGCAAATAGAAGTATCAGAAAAACCAGCAGTAAATGTAGTAAGTGAGAAGAGTGTAAGAATTCCATATCTTGTCTAGAAATCACATGGTTTTATTTCCTTTGTCTATTACAGTAGATAAATGAGCCCATTTTCATATGTTCATAATAAAAGCAGAAATAGTACATTCCCAAATGCCTAGGGTGGGAGAGGGTATGATAAGAGATAAAAGTCAATATGATCATTTATATTAATGTGTTCGAATCGACAAATTTGTTCTTTCCCATGAAGAGTCTTTAAGCATATTTCACCTGCTTTTAATTGACTAAATTTTTAAAAGCCAATTAATTAAGTTCAAACCTTGACTTCTATAAATTATATAATCTTAGTTTCACCTACATTCAACAGATCTGATCATCTGATCTTTCAGAAATATTTGTGTTTAAGAAAAAAAAATCCAGACTTCCGACCAAGATGGAGGCATAGGTGGACGCACCACACCTCCACGCAAAACCAAGATAGGGACAACAACAATTTAGAAACAGAATAACATCCAGAAATGACAGAAAATTGATCTGAATGAAAGTCGGACAACCAAGAAGTTAAATTAGACCCGTGCATCCAGACCGGTAGGAGGGGCGGAGAGGAGCAGCCAGGCGTGGGTTGGAGAGCAGAGAGCAGTGGGACTGGGCGCATAAGGCATCCGGGGCACACAAGACCGCAGCGGATGGACCCTGGGTGCCCAGGCAGCAGCTGGCAGACCCCGGCCCAGGGGTGGCAACCAGCAACCGGCAGACCCAGTGAGGCAGCGACTGTAAATCAAGGCAGTGCGCGCAACCCAGGATCCCAGTGCTGGGAAATAGAGCCTCGGGACACTGATGAAGGACACCTGTGGGAGTTGAGGCGCACGGAGTGACACCCAGCCTCACAGGGGAGGTCCCTGGAGGATCCCATGGCGTGTACAAGCCCACCCACACGGGAATTGGCACCAGAAGGGCCGGGTTTGCTCAGTGGAAGTAGCAGAAGGGACTGAGGTCCCACGGAGAACAGAGCAACCGCCATTGTTCCCTCTAGACCCTGCCCCCACATACAACGTCACAACCCAGTGACTGGGGTGCCCTGCCCCAGTGAACACCTAAGGCTCCTCCCCTCACTGTAACAGGTGCAACCAGACCCCCCCAAAAAAAGGCTCAAACAGAAGAACAAATCAAAAGCCCCAGAACCCATCCTTTTAAGCGACCGAGAGATAGCCAACCTATCAGATGCACAGTTCAAAACACTGGTGATCAGGAAGCTCACAGAATTGGTTGAATTTGGTCGCAAATTAGACGAACAAATGCAGGCTACGATAAGAGAAATGAAGGAAAACGCACAGGGAACCAATACTAATGGGAAGGAAACTGGGACTCAAAACAATAGAGTGGACTAGAAGGAAGAAAGAAACAACCAAACAGGAAAGAATAAAGAAACAAGAATTCAAAAAAATGAGGAGAGGCTTAGGAAACTCCAGGACATCTTTAAACATTCTGACATCCAAATTATAGGGGTATCAGAAGGGGAAGAGGAAAAACAAGAAGTGGAAAAGTTATTTGAACAAATAATAAAGGAGAACTTCACCAATCTGGCAAGGGAAATAGACTTCCAGGAAGTC
>PVIA01011849.1:0-41599 GCA_004024845.1 Tonatia bakeri
AACACTTGTTATTTGTTGTTTTGCTTATGTTGGCCATTCTGACTGGTGTGAAGTGGTACCTCATTGTGGTTTTAATCTGCATCTCTCTGATAGCTAGTGATATTGAACATCGTTTCATGTGATTTTGGATCTTCTGTATGTCCTCCTTGGAGAAGTGTGTGTTCAAGTCCTTTGCCCATTTTTTAATTGGGTTGCTTGAAGATAGACCAATAAATTTTTGCCAAAAAAAACTTGTGGAGTTTTGAGGTTGTATCAAAAATTTGTGTGTGTGTGTATATATATATATACACACTCAATCCACTGAGCCACACCAGCCAGGGCTGTTTCTTCTTTAATTTTATATGAAAAGAAAATATTTTTCTTTCATATAATATTTCATTTTAAATATTTCATATTTTATTTCATTTTCTTTCATAAAAATATTTCATAAATATTTCATTTTATATGAAATATTTTTATATTTCATATAAAATATTTTCTTTATATATATATGAAAAGTCTTTAAAAACACTGTACTTTTTTCAACTACTTTGTGTTACATATGTATTAGGCTGGGTTTTCTTCATATACTACAAGTGAAATCACACATTGCAATAGAATGAATGCAGAAGCAATTACAGAATCCAGATGTCTCCTGTTAAGCCAGACATTAAAGAGATTTGCACAGATGTAAAACAAAGTCTTCTATTTTTTTAATTTTGTAATATATAATTATTTTTCATAAAATATATTCATTTATCTATAATGGGGTTTATTGTTCATTTTAAATGTATCAATAGTTTCTAACTTATTAGTTTTGATTTTTACAGAACTATTGACATATATAATCCATACAAACAAAAGTTATTGAGGGTTTGCCAATAATTTTTAATAGTGTAAAGGGGTTCTGTATCTAAAAAGTTTTGAGAACTGTTAATTTTTTTTTTTGCTAGTATAGACTCTATTTTCTATCTTTAATCAGAACTGCTAGTGCTGATGAGAGGAAACTGAAGAGACTGACAACTGAATGTGATATGTGATCCTGGACTGGATCCTCTCCAGGAGGTGAAAGTGCTTTAAAGAACATTATTGGGACTGTGGACAAAATTGGAAAAAGGGCTGTGGGTTAGATTATAATTGTATCAATGTAAATTTCTCAATAAGTGAAGTAAAGTTAGGAAAGAATGGAAATATACTTCAGTTTTTAGATATAATGTATACAAGAAATTCTCAAATGGTTTAGAAAAGTAAACATACGTGTGTGTATATATATATATATATATATATATATAATGATAACACAAATGTAGCAAAATGTTACAAATCTGTGAATTCTACATGAAGGCTATACAGGAGATCTCTGTATTGTGCAATGTGAAATTCAAAATAAAAATTAAAAAATAATGAAGTAATATAGTAAATCTCTTAGAAGCTTATTTTTCATATTAATTGGTGTTTAATTGTGCTCTACTTTTTGTGCTCTGCTGCCCCCTAGTGACATTTATACTTATCAGCTGTTTATTCTGCAAATAAAATAAGCTGGGAATTCAGAGCAGGGTAGTCATCATTTAAAAATAACATATCAAGTAAAAGAATTTTTTTTTTGAGGGAGAGGGAGGTTGCTATTAGGATGCTGTGCCTCATTGTCTCTTTTATTCTTTGAACTTAAAAGATTATATTTTTGTTCCTGTGGTTCCTTTGTATTTTGTCCATAGTCCCCTCTTAATCTTCTCCCTTTTTTAAAAGATAGTATTAATTGGTTCTTCATCTGACAGCAACAGTAAAACTTATTTACATTTTTCCCATCTTTTTTTATTTACCCCTAAATATTAGTCAATAATATTATCTAAGTGTTTTACTTTATAGTTTTAATATGCTTAGAATCCTGCTAGCTCGTTATCTCTGACTTGCAATTTGAAAATCTCAAATGCCCAGAAAACCATTCATTTGGCAACAAAACCTGATGTGAGATGACATGAGATAGTGCTATTCTTTATATTTATGATTTGTGTGAATATTTCTACATTTTGCTGCAGAAACACTAATGTCATTGATTATGGAATGTTTCTTAAGACCTCATTTATAATGTATGATATATGCACTGTATTTGTTTATTTCAAATCTGGAAAATTCTGAATTATGAAACATTTCTGTCCCAAGGATTTTTAGATTAGGAATTGTAGACTTGATTTGCTTAGCTTTGACTCCCAGGTATGAGGCATTCCACCAGCTTATTCCACTTGCTATCTTTTCTCTCCTATTTTTGTTAGTTGTATAAGTTTTTCAGATCTTTACCTGAGGATATGTTTATTGATTTGAGAGAGAGAGAGAAAGAGAAGGAGAGAGAAACACTGATATGAGAGAAACATTGATGTGAGAGAAACATTGGTTGGCTGCCATATGACATGACTGGGGATTGAACCTACAGCCTGGCTGTGTGCTCTGAGCAGGGACTGAACCTGCATCTTTTTGGTGTACGGGACAATGCTCCAACCAACTGAGCCTCCTGGCTGGGGCTATTGTATAATTTTACACACGATTTTTGTATTCCATATTGGGTCACTTTTAACTGAATCTTGTTTTTCTGTTAGAATTGCAGTTAAGAATGTTCACTTGTTTCTGCTGATCTATATTGTAGAAGTTTCTCTTGTTATTTACTTTGGTTGAAGTTCCTCCTCTAGCAGTTGCCTTAAGAAGGAATTATATGAACAGTAATTTTTGAGTTTTACGTGCAGAATGGCTGCTCTGTAGACTTTCAACTCAAAGACAGTTTTTGAACTTCAAATGCTTGTCTTGTATTTCCTTGAGTATCTTGTCTTCTGGTGTTCATTGATATTGTAGATATGCGATGCCTGCTGGGTTTTCTTTTTTAAAAAAATTGGGCTGTAAACAACTGAGGCATAATTGACTAATAATGTGATATCAGTTTCAGGTGTACAACACACTGGTTTGATGTTTGTATACATTGTGAAATGATCACTGCAACAAGTCGAGTTAACTTCCATCGCCTCACATAGTTATAATTTCTTTTTCTATGATGATGCCTTTAACATCAACTCTCAACACCTTTCAAATATACTATGCAATATATTAGCTTTAGTTACCGTGCTGTGCATTAGATTCCTTTGACATTTATTTTATAACTGGAACTTGGTACATTTTGATACCCTTCACCCATTTTGCTGCCTGCTGCCACTCCCCACCTTCTGTCTCTGGCAACAATGCATTTTTTGTTATCTATAAGCTTGTTTATTTTTAATTTTAAAGATTTTACGTATGAGTGAGATCATACGATGTGTGTCGTTCTCTGTCACTTAGCAGAATGTCCTCCTAAAGGTCAAGCCACGCTGTTGCGAGTGACAAGGTTTTCTTCTTTGCGACGGCAGACTGGCATTCCAGAGTGTGTGTGCGTGTGCTTGTGTGCGTCATGTCTTCTGTTTCCATTCTTCCCTCATTGGGCGCTTAGGCTGTTGTAAATAATGCTGCAGTGAACACATATTTTTTGGAGTTAGTGTTTTATTCTCTTCAGATAAATACCTAGAAGTGGAATTGCTGGATCTTCTGGTAGCTCTATTTTAATTTTTTAGAGGAAGCTCCATACTGTTTTCCATAGTGGCTGCACCAATATCCATTTCTGTAAATCTGTACAAAGGTTCCCTTTTCTTCACATCCTTGAAAATACTTGTTATTTCTTGTCTTCTGTCTTTTGGATAATAGCCCTTCTAACAGGTGTGAGGTGATATTTCCTTGTGGTTTTGAGTTATATCTCCCTGACGATTAGTGATGCTGAGCACCTTTTCTTGTACCTGTTGGACATATGTACATCTTCTTTGGAAAAATATCTATTCAAGTTACTCTGCCCATTTTTAAAATCGGATTATTTGTTTTTTTTGGTTATTGAATTCTTTATGTTTTGGATTCTTTATGAATTCATAAAGAAGTTCCAGTTATGAATTCTTTGTGTTTTGGAATTTAACTCCTTATCAAAGATATGATTTGCAAATTATTTCTCCCATTTCATAGTTTACCATTTCCTTTTGTTGATGGTTTTCTTTGCTGCACAGAGGTTTTAGTTACACTTACTGATTTTTGCTTTTGCTGCCTTTGTTTTTAGTGTCAAATCCAAAAAAATTATTGCAAAAACTAATGTCAAAGAACTCACCACTTATGTTTTCTGCAAGGAGTTTTATGGTTTCAGGTTTTAACATTCAACTCTTTAATCTATTTTGAGTTTATTTTTGTACATGGATAAGATAGTGTTTCAGTTTTATTCTTTCATATGTGGTTGTCCAGTTTTCTCAACACCATATATTGAAAAGACTGTCCTTTCCCCATTGTATATATTCTTGGCTGTTTGGTTGTAAATTAATTGATCATATATGTATGGGTTTATTTCTGGGTTTTCTATTTTGTTCCATTGATTTTGAGGCTGGTTTTATACCAATACCATATTGTTTTGGCTACAGTAGCTTTGTAATGTAGTTTGAAATCAAAGAGTATGATTCCTGTAGCTTTTTCTTTCTTTCTCAAGATTGCTTTGGCTATTGTGGTCTTTTGTGGTTCCACACACATTTTAGGAGCTTGTCTTATTCCTGCTGGGTCTTCTTTTCCTGAGACATATTTTTGGATGTCCGTTGGTTCTTTGTTTTCTAATCTCTAGTAGTTACCCAAAGGGTTATAACATGCATCCTTGACTCATTTGTGTGTAGTATAAATTAATATTGTTATCACTGACAGGACCATATATTGTCTTATTTTTACTTACTGTTTTCCACCTTTTAAGATATTGCTGTCAGGAATTTTAATTTTACATGGCATTTAGTGCTCATGATGCGTTATCCTTATTATTTTGTAGTCAGTATTCATTTATGGTGACTTTTTTTGGTTGATTTTCATTTCCTCCTACATTTCTGTGCTTTATTCAGAGATTATTTTGTTTTTGCACGTGGACCTTTCTTCAGCATCATGTTCAGTGCTAGTCTACTATTGATGCATCTTGCATTTTTTTTGTTTGTATGGAAATGCCTTATTTTACCTTAATTCTTTTGGAATTGTGTTAAAACAAATTTTACGTACCCAAATTTACCTTATTAAGCATTTTAAGCATATATTTCTGTGGTATTAAGATAAAATTCGGCATCTTTAAGTCTACAGTTCAGTGCCATTAAGTACTTTCACAGTGCTGTGCAACGTCACCAGTATCCATCTCCACAGTGTTCCTCATGTTCACAAGCCAGAAACGGCACTTGTCGAACAAGGAGTCCTTGTTCCCTTCACCCTGCTTGTGGCAGCTGCCTTTCTACACGATGTCTCTGTGACTCTTGCTACTCAAGTCATTTCATGAAAGTGGAATCATACAATATTTGTCCTTTTGCGACTGGCTTACTTCATTTCGCATGATGTTTTCAAGGTTCATCAAGGTTGTAGCATGTGTCAGAATGTCTTTCCTTTTAAAGGATGAACAACGTTCCTTTGTATGTGTACCACATTTTGTTTGTCCACCTGTTGATGGCCACTTGAATTTCTCCTTTCTTTTGGCTCTTAAAAATAATGCTGCTATTAACATAGGTGTATAAGTACCTCTTTGAGTCCCTGATTTCAATTTTTTGCAGGTACGTACCCAGAAGTGGAATTGCTGGACCATGTGGTACTTTTATTTTTAATTTTTGAAGGAACTGGCAAACTTTTTCATAGTGATGCACCATTTTACATTGCTTGTCTTAATTTTTCAAGGTCATTTTTTAAACTAGTTTTAGGATTCTAGGCTAGCAGTTTTTTTTTTTTTTTTTAGCACTTTAAGGTATCATTCAATTGTTAACTTACATTTTCTGTTAAAAAGTCAGTTGTTAGTCCTAGTGTTGTTCCTTTAATATTTTATCCTTTGATTTTGCTTTCCTGCAGTTTTACTGTGATGTACTTAGGTGTAGTTTTCTTTGTATTTATCGTGCTTAGGGTTTGCAGGGCTTGGGACTGTAAACCAGTGTCTTCTCTTTGTTCGTTTCTTTCTTTTAGTTACGTAGAGTTGGTATATAATTTTATATTGGTTATATTAGTTTCAGGTGTACAGTATAGTGATTTGATATTTTTATACCTTAAAATGTGATTACCTCCACTAATTCTAGTAATCATATGCTACCATATAAACTTATCAAAATACTGTTGACTAAATTTCCCTTCACCTTTCACCCATTGTGCCATTCCCTCCCTTCTGGTAACCATCCCTCTGGTCTCTGTTGCTTTGAGCCTGTTTTGTTTTGTTTTTAGATCCTACATATCTGTGAAACTGTATGAATGTGTCTTTCTCTGCTTGACTTATTTACTTGGTATAATACCTTCTAGATTCATCCATGTTGTCACAGGCGGCAAGATTTCATTCTTCTTTATTGCTGCGTAATACTTCACTATGTATATATACCACATCTTCTTGATCCATTCATTTATCTGTGGACACCTAGGTTGCTTCCATATCTTAGCTCTTGTAAATAAAGCTGCAGTGAACATAGGAGTGTATATATCTTTTTGAAATAGTGTTCTTGTTTTTTATGAATAAATACCCAGACGTGAAATTGCTAGATCATATTATGTACCCGTTTTTAGTTTTTTTTGAGGCATCTCCACACTATTTTCCATAGGGGCTGCTCCAGTCTCCATTCCCACTAACAGTGCACAAGTGCCCCCTTTTCTTTCCATCCTCTCCAACACATGTTGTTTGTTGACTTTTTGATAAACATTCTGACTGGTGTGAGGTGGTATCTCTTTGTGGTTTTTTAAAAGTATATTGTTTTGATTTACAGTTGTCCCTTTTCCCCCTCCCCTTTCTACCCCTCTCCCTTGCACTGTCCCTCCCCGTAGCATTTCCCACCACCTTAGTACATGTCCATAGGTCATACATATAAATTCTTTGGTTTCTCTGTTTCCTATACTATTCCTAATTGCCCCCATCTATTTTGTGCCTACCAATTATGCTTCTTATTTCTTGTACCTTTCCCCTATTCCCTCCTCTCCCTCTCCCCAATTAATATAACCATCCATGTAATCTACATTTCTGTGATTCTGTTCCTGTTCTAGTTGTTTGCTTAGTTTGTTTTTGTTTTAATTTTGGGCAATGCCCAACCAACTGAGCCAACAGGTCTGGGTGGCAATGATCTTCTTAATCCAGTCAAGACATAGCTGGCTAAATTTGGGTTTAGCTTTGTCAGGTCCCTGACTACCTATGGTTCAGTACTTAACTGCTATATGGTGTATCTTCACATGTTCCAGAGATCCTGGAGTGATGATTAGGGTCCTTTCTCTCAGGTGGATACTGAGTTCTAATCTTTATTTCCTTCATACCCCAAGACTACCTGAAAATATGCACTAGATCTCTAACAAATTTTAATCATACAGTCATTTCTGAAAGGAAGGCTGTTTACTTTCCTCACAGTTAGCCATGGTAATTCCTTAATTCCATATATTGAAACTGTCATGCAGTTTTAGTAACTTGTCTTTTCAGAAAGATATCTCTTAAGATGTCCAGCTAGTCTTTTCTCAATTTTAATTTTATGGTTTGAGCATTGATGTCACTTATTTTGTTAAATTTTATTTTGATTGTTTTAGGACCATATTTAAAAAAAAAATCCATATAGGTCAAGGTTGTGTCAGATTTTAGTTTTATTTTCCAGAGTATTAACAATGAAATCACTTTAGCATCAGTTATGTAGTTGAACATATGTTTGGTTTCTCGGTCTAGGTGTAAAGTAAAGTTATTGCCTGGAGTGGACACTAAGATGACTTCATGTAGAGTCAAAGACAGCAGTGAGGGCTTAATTTAATCCAAGGCCATGACCATCACTAACATATTCCTATTTTGGAACACAAAGGACTGTATCCAAGCCTGTTTGTGGCGTGCCATTGTTTGGGGCATATGATCTGGATCATCAGTTCTGGATGCTAACATTTGAAAATGATTTCTCGATGTAGCATGTGTGAGCTTCGAATTATGAATTTTCTTAGAATTTCTTTTCGAGGGAAGGACCATATGAGAGGGAGGGTAGACATAAAATTTTGTTTATAATTTGCTGTAAAGATGAGTTATTACAGTTTAACATTAAACAGCTCAGGAGGCCTAAAATTTATCTTACTTGGCACTAACTGGTGTTTCTCTCTGACACATGGTGTGAATCAGCTGTCCTTCCAGCTTGAAAGAGTGGAGAGCTTGCTGACGTAACTTCTTTGTTCTGGGGAATCGTTCCACTGGGCTTTCGGAAAGGAGGGGCATTAAAAGCTTTGGCTCATGGCAAGTGCTTTCCAAGTTGGACACAGTTGGGGGTAGAATATTGGCTGGAGGAAGAAGAGCTGGTGACTTCCATATCCTGGACTTAAAAAAGAAGACTAAACATTAACTCTTTCAAGCTCTCTACTTGACTTTATGTGATTAATAGTCCCTTATTTTCCCTTGAAATGAAGCCTGAAAATCTCACAGTTTTATATGTTGGTGTTTTCCAGGATTCTCCTGTCTTAGATCCTAGAGAGTTGCTTGGGTTTCTGTCCTTTCCCATAGCAAGTTTTCTTTTGTGAAAATATTCTTGCACCTATACAAGGGAAACATGGAGATATGGAAGGCTGACTGACAAAATCATTGTCTCAAAAGATCTCAGAAGTCTGGAATACTGGAATATACTTATAATAGGTAATAATTTGTAGATTGAGAATATCAGCTGAATACTTGTGTATAACAATATATAAAATCAAATTGAAAGGTTTTATGTGACTTTAAGCTCAATATATAGCACGATACGATTGCCAAAACTACCAAAGCATTATTGTTAGGCTTTTTTAGTAGAAGGTGAGTAACAAAGTTGAAGGAGATGAGTCTTATTTTCTGAGTTTGACCATGCTTGATTTAAAAAGTGCTAATACTTGTAGCATACTTTTTGTGTGCCAAGTACTGTTTTGAATGCTTATTTGTATTGTGCCATTTAATCTTCACACAATGATTGTATAAAGTGGTTGCTATTATCTACATTTTACAAATATGGAAACTGAAGTATAGAGAAGTTTAATAAATTCCCCAAGGTCACACAATTAACTAATAAGTAGTGGAACCAAGACTTGAATCTAGGAAGTCTGGCTTTGAAGCCTGTGCTCTTGACCACTGTGCTACACTGTCTGTTTTCTTGTGCTTTAAGAAGAATGTTGGCTACTGGAATGTGTACAGAGGGTAAAAATCTGAATTGAAAGGCTGTTTATATATGGAGTCGTTGAGTAATTTGAAATTGTTTATTGTGGAGAAGGGAGGGAGGGACTAAGGTCTTGTTCTCAGTGATCCTCTGAGGGCACAAATAAGATAAATGGTGAAATTGTAGGAAGGCAAATTTCATTTTTGTGTGAGAACTTTGTAACAGGTGTTGAAATGGGATTGGTTGTCTAGTAATGAACTTCCTTTTACTACATCTATTTTAACAGAAGCTGGATAAGAATGTGATGGAGATATCTAGAAAAACGGGACTTGTATCTGTGAGTTTGGGCTGGATCATCTCTGATGTGTCTTTTTTTCTGTACATTTTTATATTAAAGAGAGATCTTTAAAATAGCCTACAATTTGCAGTTATACTGTCTGTAAAATAAGTGTTTCTATGAAAAAAATGACACGACATTGATTCCTAATGGAAACTCGGAATCATAATGTGAGAGAGGAGGAGTGTGTCCTGATTAATTTTTGTATAAAATATAAACTCTTGTTTTTGTAAATAGCTTTATATTATTGGTAGGGAATTCTTTGGATATCATGTTAGTGGACTAGGAACCAACAGCAAATGGGCGCCTCTTCTCGTTCACACTTCAAGTTTGGTCGTGGATCTGAGGTTTCCTTGTAATGACCATTGAGGCTCCCGTCTTCCCCTCCTGTTTGAAGGATGCTGAAAGAACATTATGTGGTGGGCTTCATAGTTGCAATGAAGTAGCTGTAGGAAGCTGCTACATCAGTTTTCACATGAAAAATTTCAGGGTACCAAATACATGTTTGGTTTAAATTCATTTTGAGATTACCATTAGTAACAAGAGAAATTAGAATATAAAAAAGATACTGAAGTTAAAAAATTTTGACCAGTGGTGACTGCTTCTTGGGTGTAGAGGTGATAGATCATGAGAAGAACGTCTCATCTAACTTTTTACATTTATTGGATTTTTTGATAATTATTAAAAATTATACCTCAAGTCACCCTGAAGTGTTTGTTCTTGTTCGGTTTTTATTTCAATTAATATTTCATTGCACATCTACTACAAACCATGTACTATCGTAGACTCTTTGTAGGCTTTTTTCAATTATGAAAGCAATCCATGTTTATTTAAACAAAATATAAACTTATAGGAAGTAGAAGGAAAAAAGTCACAACTACATTATCTAAACATGGTCATTTATATTATTTTGGTATTTTTCTCTTCTCTCCCCTGTCCTCATCTTCCTTTTTCTCCTCCTCATCCCTGTCCTTTCATCTTACCCTTGGTCGGACTGCAGCAGCCTGTGGGAGGTAGAGGTGCCTGTGGACCGGCAATGTTGGAAAAGTTGCTCACGTGTGAAACGATTATAATGATATTATTTTAATAGGATTATTTTTGAGCAATAAGTGAGTTAGTGTATGTAAATTGTTTAAAAGAGAGGACTTGGTATGTATTTAAAAAATGTTTATTTTAATATTATTTTATAATGTTGAGCTGGACTTATCTAATTTGATATTGGTACAGTAAGATTTCCTAGATTGAATTGCTGGGTAGTCAAATGATTGGCCTCTAGTTTTCTATGCTTTTCTTATGAGCTGGTTCTGTAAGTACCTTTCCCTCCTCATGCTCCTGAGCCATTGCTGCAAATACTGATATGCGCCCCCAGCTTTTTTCAGAACAACGATCAGTTACATGTCAACTTAGATGCCCCGTGTGGTGTGTGGTGGGATTTCTTTGCATACTTTAGGACAGACATTTAATCCAACACTTAATCCAGGTCAAAACAGTGAGAAAATTGGTAAATAACAGGACACTTAGCACTGCTCAGCTCACTGTGACTGTGTATTACAGTCACAGTGTCTAGTCCTAGTTTGAGACTGGGGTTTATCATTGAGTTCTTGACTACTTTTATGTTCTACCAAATATGCATTTTTAATAGATGATCCTGCTGTCCCCCTTAAAAAAAAAGGACTTTGACAACACGTTTTTTTCTCCTTTGTGAGTTAGGTTGGTAATTTGGAGCACATCACTGTGATGTTTGGGAGCTGTCTCTGTCGTTGCAGCCTGATTGTCCAGGGTCTCATCCTCAGTAGTTAAGAAAGGAAGCAAAAAGAATGGCCCCAGGCTAGGCAGTTCCATCCCAAAATTCCCATCTGGAAGCTATGTTTTCTAAAAGCCCTTAGGGACCACTGTCACCCTCTGTCTTCTATTGGCAGCGAGGTCCAGAAACACCCGAAAGACCAGTTCCCTTCAGAGCTAGGTGCTGTTGAAGTTTAATAGTCTTCTTCTAGCTTCCAAAGGAGGGTGGAGGAGTGCTAGGGAAGTAAATTATTCCCAGGCACTTCTACAACAGATTTCCTCGAACCTTTTAAGTGCTACCTTTTCTTTCTCTGATTCCGTTTATATTTAGCATTTCAGCTAAAGTACCAATTTTTTGCACTTCTATAACTCGAATTTACTTTTTAAGTAGAATGTTTATTAACTCTAGTGCTTGTCTTTGGAGAAAATTTCAGTGTTGAAACATTTTGGGCACTGCTTTAGGCTCTCTGTCACTTTATAATGCCTTTTATTTGGGATCTAGGCATTGTTCCAGGTATAAACCCTGAAGGAACTCATAGTCCTGTAGGAGAGATAGACGTGTAAATAAATTTTTACAGTGTAGAGTGCTCTGGCTAGTACCCTTTTGAAAATATGAACAAATAAACATTTCAAAACAGAACATCAACTGGTGTTACTGTTTTGGGAATCAAAGATGTCTAATTAATAGAGAAAGCTAAAGTATTGATGATATCTCTGAGGGAGTATGTGGAACAATGAAAGGATATGAAGGCCAAGCATGTACTGAAGGCAAGAAGGAAGAATTATTTGAGACTGAGAAGGAATGTAATAGAAGCTCAGAGAGTAGATTTAAGAAAGAGCGGTTGGTTAGCAGTGGCACATACAAAAGAGGAATCAAGTAAGTGATGAACTGAAGAACGAATATGTGATTTGACAATCAGTGAGCTTTGATTAACCTTACAAAAACGGGTTCATTGGGGTGATGTGGCTGAGAAACAGTTCACACTGGGTGGAGGAGCAAGTCCAGTTTGAGGAAATGGAGGCAGTGAGTGTGGACTGCTCTTTTAAGAGTCTTACCAGTGAAAGGAAAAAAGAGAAAGGGGGAAATGACACTAGAAGGAAAATTATCAGAAGAGAGATTTTAATTTAATAGTAACTTTTTAAGAAAAGAACAAAAGGCTGTTTTTTTAAGGAAGTTAATAGAGATAAAACTTATGAAAGTACAGAAAGTAATAAAGCATTGGTGGAGTAACAACAATCCTATATAGAAGAGAAATGAGTTGTTTAGAACATAGGATTAGTCTTGAGGCGGGATATATATTTCATTGAAATAGCAAGGTACACGTGTCAAAGGAGAAAGAATTACAGACAGATTTGTATATTGGAATACAGGAAGTTAAGATTCATGCCTAAAAAGCCTATAAAATTTTCTTTTCTTTTTTTCTCTTTTTAAAAATTAAGTATATTTTATTGATTATGCCATTATATTTGTCCCATTTTTCCCCTTTGCCCCCATCTGCCTGGTACCCCCATTCCCTCCAGCAATCCCCCCACTTAATTTGTGTCCATGGGTTGTACATATGAGTTCTTTGGCTTCTCCACTTCCAACACTGTTCTTAACCTCCCCCTGTCTATTTTGTACCTACCAGTTATTCTTCTTACTCTCTGTACCTTTTCCCCATTCTTCTCCTTCCTCCTCCCTGCTGATAACCCTCCATGTGATCTCCATTTCTGTGATTCTGCTCTTGTTCTAGTTGTTTGCTTAGGTTTTTTTTAGATGCCATTGTTGATAGTTGTGAGTTGGTTGTCATTTTACTGTTCATAGTTTTGATCTTCTTTTTTTCTAAATAAGTTCCTTTAACATTTCATATAATAAAGGCTTGGTGATAATGAACTCCTTTAGCTTTACCTTGTCTGGGAAGCACTTTATCTGCCCTTCTATTTTAAATGATAGCTTTGCTGGATAGAGCAATCTTGGATGTAGGTCCTTGCCTTTCATGACTTGGAATACTTCTTTCCAGTCCCTTCTTGCCTGGAAGAAGTTTCTTTTGAGAAATCAGCTGACAGTCTTACGGGAACTCCTTTGTAGGTAACTCTCTTCTTTTCTCTTGCTACTTTTAAGATTTTCTCTTTATCTTTAACCTTTGGCATTTGAATTATCATGTGTCTTGGTGTGGCCCTCTTTGGGTCCAACTTCTTTGGGACTGTTTGAGCTTCCTGAACTTGTATGTCTATTTCCTTCACCAGATTGAGGAAGTTTTCTTTCGTTATTTTTTCAAGTAAGTTTTCGATTTCTTACTCTTCCTTTTCTCCTCCTGGTACCCCTATGATTCGGATGTTGGTACATTTAAAGTTGTCCCAGAGGTTCCTAAGCCTCTCCTTTTTTTTTTTTTTTGAATGCTTGTTTCTTCTTTCCATTCCAGTTGAATGTTTATTTTTTCCTTTTGTTCCAAATCTTTGATTTGAATTCCAGTTTCCTTCCTTTCACTGTTGTTCACTGTATATTTTTCTTTATTTTACTTTGTATAGACTTCACTTCTTTCTTTATTTTATTGCCATACTCAATCATTTCTCTGAGCATCTTGATCACCAGTGTTTTGAACTCTACACCTGAAAGGTTGGCTATCTCTGCATTGCTTAGTTCTTTTTCTGGAGTTTTAGTTTGTTCTTTCATTTGGGCCATATTTCTTTGTCTCTTCATTTTGGTAGCCTCTCTGTGTTTCTGTGTATTAGGAAGAGCTGCTTTGACTCCCTGTGTTGGCACACCTGTTATGTTGTAAGGGGCAGAACCTTAGGTATTTACTAGGTTGGTTAATTCTGCTTTACTGCTTTGTGGTGCTATAAGCAGGGGAAGGATCAGAGAGGGAACAATGCTGCTTGGGTGGCTCTCTCGCCCTGTTTCTTCTAGTCACTTCCTCTACTTCCGATAAGTGATTGGTGCCCTTCTACCTGCTGCCCTGGTGCTGATTCCCAGAGTGGGTGGGTTTGTATATGTTCTAGGACCCTGTTGGCCCTTTGGATGGAGTCTCCTGAGAGACCACCAGTTTCTTCTGCTACTCCAACACTCACTGGTTTTTACAGCCAGAAGTTATGAGTATTTATTGTCCTGGTGCTAGAACCCTGGGCTGTGCTCACTGGCCTGGGACTGGGATCACTTGTTCCCTGGTTGCCCCTCCTGGTTTTTATCTGCCATATGGGAGTGTGAGACTGCCCCTTCTGCCAGCCACCACCATCACTGCCTCACTGCTACCACCTCTCCCTTGCTGCACTACACCGTGTCCTCTCTACCTCCCCTACCTGTCTAGATGAATGTTTCTTCTTTAAATCCTTGGCTGTCTGACTTCCATACAGTTCGATTTTCTTGCAGTTCTGGGTTTTTGTTTTTGTTTTTTTAGATTGGTTGTTATTCTTTTTATGATTGTGCGAGGAGGTGAGAAGTATACCTATGCCTCTATCTTAGCTGGAAGTCTCTGAAATTTTCTTTATGAAATATATGCTCAAGTCTTTTGTTGTGAAAGAAAGTTGCATGATCGAGGTTAGACAATGACAACAGCTTAGAATAGACACTGTAGTTAGTGGAAGAATGAGTTGGTAAAAGATACACCAAATGTTTTGATGGTGCTAAGTGTCCATGTTTTTATATAAGTAGCTCCATCAGAGTAAGGATCTGCACACCACTGAAGTTGAGCCATGAACAGAATGGATAACTAGGCAGCCACTTCTAAATACTGATAAATATGGGGTGGGGCAAAAGTAGGTTTGCAGTTGTGAGTATGGGAAATGGTTTATTCTTGTATTATTATTTAATTATTGTATTGTTTTCCCTATGAACAACTGTGAACCTACTTGGCCCCACACTGTATAGTTATATATATAGTGCCCTTCCTGTGTTGGGGGCCTGCTTCTGGTAAGGCTTTGGGTCTCTTTTCAAAAGAACAGCTTCCTTGTATCTTATCAATTCTGGGAAATTCTTACTATTTCTTTGAATATTACCTGTTTATTATTTCTTATTAGAGCTCCCATTAAACTCATCCTGTTCTTCATGTTCTTAACCTTTCTTTAATGTTTTCTGCTGTAGATAGAATATTTGTGTCCCCTCAGAATTCATATGTTGAAATGCTAACCTGCAAGGTTTTGGTGTTAGGAGGTGGGATTTTTTGGACATGGTTAGGTCACAAGGGAAGAGCTTTCCCGTGCAGCATTAATGCCCTTAGGAAGAAGCCCCAGGAAGCTTGCTCGCTGCTCTGCCATTTGAGGGTATAAGTCTGCTACTTAGAACAGGGCCTTCCCCTGACCTCGCTGGCACCCTGATCTCAGATTCCCAACTTCCAGGACTGTGATAAATAAATGTCTTTTGTTTATAAGCCATCTAGTTTTTGGTATTTTGTTAACAGCAGGCAGAACAGACTAAGACATTCTCCATTTTTTTTTGCCTCTTTGTGCTGCATTTTGTAAAAGTTTTATATATAGGGTGGGGCAAAAGTAGGCTTACAGTTGTAAGTACATGAAACAGAGTTAATAAAGCTTTTATAATAATCATGACCTGCATGTCTTTTTTAAAAATATAAACAACTGTAAAATTGCTTTTGCCTCACCCTGTGTACCTCCCAATTAAATATTGTGTCTTCTAATTTATTAAGTTAAAAAATAGAATATTACAGTTTTATTCTAAAAGTTCTATACATCTTTTCTAGTTTGTCTATTTTTTGTATTTCCTTGATATTTCTTTACATATCATACATTTATTTTTAGTTTACATCTATTTTTTTTGTAAGCCTTTGCACATCTTGATTTTGTTATTTGTGTTTCTGTTGATTCTTGTTTAATATGTTTTATTTCCTTGTGTGTTTTGTGGTTCTTGATCCTTGAGTCCAGCTCAAAGGAAGGTTATTTGTGAGAATTTTTTGAAGTATGGGTTAAGATGTATTCCTCTAGAGAAGATTTGCCTTTGCTTCAGTCAGTTTTCTGGGGGCACTAAAAACCAGACTGGGACTACTTGTAAAATAAGTTCTCAATTTGAGATACCTCAGACTGCGCAGATAGCGTTAGCACTGTGCACATGGGCCTCACTTCTGTGAGGCCAGCTTGTGGTTCCAGATGGTCATGGGAGCCCCTCCTCTCACCCCACACCCCAGAACCATACAGGTAAGTTTTCTTTCAGTCTCTCTTAAGGGGAACAGTTTTCCACCTCCTTTTTTGCTAAGGGTGTAGTCCTTAGATATCTTGGCTTTCTTCAGTTGGAGGCCTTTGATTGAACTCCCGACTTCTTGTGGGCCCCGTACTTTGTCTCTTGCTCTCTGTACAGCTATGAAGTAGCAGCCTTAGGTTACAGGGGACTGGTAGGATGTACACTGCCGTTGCAGTTTCGTGTTAGCCTCTGGAGATTTTCCTTGTTTTCTTTTTTGCTTAGCCATGCACGAACAAAGATTTAGAAGCATTTTCCAGCAGTTTTAGTTTAGTAGTAGAAAGGTTTTTTATGCTATGTCTCATCTTCCATATTTTTCATGGAGCTTCATCCTATTTTGCCTACTTTGTTCTTCATCATTCTTTCAGATAAAAACCATTGTGATACCTTTTATCCATTGTCTTTTCAGGGTCTTCATTGCTTATAGACTTGAAGACTGTGTTTACTTTTAGCTATGAAGTGTCAGTGACAATCACTTGTGGATGAAATTGGACCAGGAATTGAATGTGATGTTTGCAAGTCTGGTTCTTCCTCAGAAAATCAGTAATGTGTGTGTGCATATTTTGTGCGAACGTGTGTATGTGGTACACACATACACATGTACATATACGCATACATAGTATACACAAATATATGCACATATATGATATACACAACATATACATCTATAAATGACTTCACTTATATTTATTATAGTTTGATTTAGTGATTCTGGGAAACTTTGTCTAATTTTGTTAAGCACACATTAAATGTATATACATAAGAAAAGCAGGATTGTTCAGTTTAAGTGTTATACTGCCCCCATTGGTTTGTTTTCCTGTATTAATAGCTTTATGATCTCTGCCATTAGAATCATAATAATAATTTTAAGTGTGGGGACTCTGAAGCATTTCTGCAATTAGTATGCAGTTTTTTAGAATATTTACATAGCTCTTCAGAGTATTTATTTAATTAAATACTTACTATCTCTTGTAATGGATCTTGAAATTTTACCAACATACCCTCGTTCAGACTCATTGTGATGGTGGTAGATATTAAATGAATCAGTAGTTTCATTTTGCTCCAACTTTGCATGTTTCTGTGTTAAACTTGACACTTTGAAGTCCATGCTGTAAAACTGGAGCTAATCTACTAAGGTCAGTCATGACCCTGTGTATTCCAACTGCATTACTGTTCTGCTGTCAGCAGTTTCCTAGGTTAGACTCAATGAGAATCTCAGGCTGTAAGATGGATTATTTTTATTTGGCAGCAACATCCATAATCTAGTGTTTAGTTGCTAGATTTAATGACCACCACTGAAAGCTGCAATGGAATTAATCTTATTTCACTTAATACAGATTGATGGAGAGGCCAGAATGAAGCCACTAACATATGCTGTAGAGCCTTTGTGTCCACAGTTACCTATGGTGATTATTCCTCTAACCACATGACATTATGGTGGCCGTAGTTTCGGCAGTCTCTTTATGCTTACTTTGGAGTTTCCTTGCTTTCATTAGTTTATTTCCTAATAGTTTGTTATTGATTTGAGTGATATTTTGTGACAAGTTCCCTTTTCTACTTTTCTGTGCTATTGAACCATTCCCAGGCTTTTAGGAGACTCTTGGCTAGGTGCAGTTGAAACTTCTCCACTCTACTTTTGTCCCTCTGAAAATAACCATCTCGGAAATGTGGGGTTCCCTTTCTGCATCGAGGGAGAACTCCATCATAGCATTATTTGGTTGCATGGGCTATCTTTGTGAAGTCAGTTGGATACTTTGGTGTCTGCAAGGGCAAAAGAAGGATTTGAATGTATTTGATCACCTGTAGCAATACAAAAGCATTTGGCTACAGTTGACAGGTTAGATTTCATTAACTAGCATATGCTTCTCTTATCATTGATGATGCTATACATGGATCTGCTTTCACTTTTATGCACTTAGAGCACTCACATCAGCATAGTAAAGTCTGAATTATTACATTGATAGACAAACTGCAATACGGAAGGGAAGGGGCTTTAAACTTTTATTGACCTCCTGAAGTTTCTCTTTCAACATCATACTCAAGCCTGTTTTTCCACTTTATTTTTAACTTTTGGAATAAACAAACATACTGATGTTGCTTTTATGGAGCTTAATGAGAATAAAATGTTTCAGGATGAAAACCATGACTGAAGTTAAAAACCATGTATATGAAAAAGAAAATGCCTCAGTAAACTCTGGGATTTTTTTCTTCAGCTAATCAAAAACAAAAAGCAAGTTGCATTCTTGTATCTTGAAGTTCTTGCTTCTGAAAACATCTCTACAGATAAACTTTGATGTGATTCTCTTGCAACATCTTTTAGAATGTAGTCAGAAACCCACATTAGTCAGTCTCCTGCCCTTCCTTCTCTCTCTCTATCTTTCTATACACGGAGGATCTCCGTCGTGTCAGACTCTGTGCTACATGCTGGGGATGAATGAGCAAGGCAGGCACAGTGTCTCCCCTTGCGGAGATTAAAGTTCTAGTATGGGGAAATGGACAAGTGCATGGGCAGTCAGAACATAGTTCAATAAATTCTGCAATAGTGTTAATAACAAAGGAGGAGGACATAACAAGTTAGAGGTTTCTCACACAAAATGAGGTTGAAGCTGAGAGTTAAGAGTGAATGGGAGTTAACTAAACTGGAAGAAAAGGATGAAGAGCAGGCCAGGTCTTAGAAATAGGATTCCTTAGATTTGTGTAGATTTCAACTTACTGTCGGTTGTTTCCTTGATTTGCCTGCTGCTATCTTTGAAGAATGAACAGTGCGCATTTAGGATACTTTCCTTTGCAAGTAAGCAGACTATTGAGGGAAAGTGGAAATAGGAAATTTCCCTTAAAATGGGAAATTTATTAACTTACAACATGAAGTCTGGAAATAGAACTGTGTCTTCATCCAGGACCCAGGTGTTTTCCATCTTTTCCTTTTGCCTTTAGATGATTGGCAATTGCTCCTCTCATCTTGGTATGGCTGCTGCATCCCCAAGCACTGTACAGAACAATGTCCAAAGTAGGAAAAGCAGTTTCTTTTCTTGTATCCTTCAGTAAAGAAAACTATTTCTTGGTTCCTCCCTGCCAGACTTTCCTTTACTTCTCATCAGTAAGAGTTGTGTCACCTGTTTACTGGTCATTGTGGAAGGGAATGGAATTACCATGGTTGGTTTACAGATTAATTAGTGTTTACCTTTGCGGTAGAATGGGGAGGTGAAATACTGGAGCAAATTGGGACTCTTCCAAGGGGAAGAAGAATGGGGTAACTGTTGTGTAGACAGGTATAACTAATAGGCAACTGACTCATCTCGAAGTAGAAATCTCTCTCGACTACTTAGCTTTGTGTCAGACTTCATACTGCATTAGCTTTTCCTAGTTGTGTTTTCTTTGGGAGTCAGGTCCAGATATATCAGTAACAAGAAATGTAAGTTTGATTAAGGCACTTAACATTTCTTGGCCTCAGTTTCCTCCATTGTACAATGAGAGCTTTGTATTCCATCAAGTCCTCTTTCAATTCTAACGTTGTAGAGGTTCATCTGACTTTTTCTGCTTTCCTTGTTCTGGAAGGAGACAAACTGATGTACTGCAGAAGACACTTTCTAGCTGTGCAGATTTAGCAGGCTAGTTCATCTTCGTGGGTTTCAGGTCCCTTATTTATGATATAGAATAAGATGTTTAATATTTAAATGAGATTCCATATGCCCATAATATAATTTATCTCTTATGACAAACAGATTTGAACTGATGTAGGCTCTGGCAAGTGACACAATCCTATAATGGTTTAGTATAAGAGAATGATAAGTATTTGTTGAATACAATACCTAAAGTGCATATTATAAGTTAAAAATCTCTATGCACATGAAATCTAGATAGGATATTCAGAGGTATGTGTCAGATATAGACACAAGCATAAAACATTTTACATTTGCAAAAACCTGTAGTTTATTTGATGGATTTTGGAAATTAGACTTTATAAGGCAGTATTTATATCATTGTATCAAAATGTAGCCTGTAAAAAGTTGTTGATTTCCAAGCATTTCTTCTTGTTGATCTTTTACTAGTACTAGGGTGTTCTTTGGATTATCACCAATAATTAAACCCAGTGTACAGTTTATTTCATAGTCTCATTTACCTCTGGCACACCTGGACATGCCAAAGCCCATGCCGGACCTTGTTCTCAAAATTCTGCTGGCTATTAGAAGTGTAAAGGGAAGTGTTAGAGTACTTTATTAAAATATAATTTAATAACTAGAAGTCTTTAGCCAGCAGGTGGTATAGAATATAGCTTTTCCCGAGAAAAAAAGATTATTTTTTTATTTTTAGAGAGAGGGGAAGGGAGGGAGAAAGAGAAACATCAATTGGTTACCTCTTGTACCCTAGTCGGGGTCCAAAGCTGCAACCTAGGCATGTGCCCTGACCAAGAATCGAATCCATGACCTTTTGCTTTGCAGGACGATGTCCAACCAACAACTGAGCCATTCTAGTCAGAGCTAGTGTTTCAGTTTTTGAGCAGTCCCTCTGATTTGGTCACATCAAGTTTAAATTTCAAGGAATGTTAGAAATAGGCCATCACTAGATGGCAGTCTTTCTCTAGTTTAAGTCATTTGTTGGGGGTGGAGTTGAGGGGTGGTGGAGAAGCTACTCTGTTCAAGTACAGTGTTGATTACCAATGAGGTTAAATAAACTTCAGTAGGCCTCTGACCTTTTCAGAATTTAAGGCTTATTTATTTATTTATTTTTGGCATTTTATATCTGATAGAAGTGTTGGTTTGCATGGAGTAAAGCTGAGTATGTACTTGAAGTGCTGATTCAAGGTGAACTGTTAGGTAGTGATCAATAACTGCCTTTTCTTACAGTAGGCCACTAGGAGCAAAACCCTTAAATCAGTGCTTTTAGACGTCTTTGATAATCAGATAGAAACTATGGGTCAGTTTTTTCTTAAAAATTACATATATGTGCTTCTGCGTATGCATACAAATTTCACATAAAACATGAAAATCGCGTATTTCCTGATGCATACTCATAGAATATAAG
Organism: Tonatia bakeri; assembly: GCA_004024845.1. Classification (NCBI taxonomy): domain Eukaryota; kingdom Metazoa; phylum Chordata; class Mammalia; order Chiroptera; family Phyllostomidae; genus Tonatia; species Tonatia bakeri. The sequence goes on from PVIA01011849.1 coordinate 21,443, forward strand.
TTTATTAAACATAGTCCCATATTTCTGTTTTAAATATATGTGTATTACATTTTATTCTAACTTTTAAAAATTTTCAGGATGCTCAGAGATTGACTGTAAGCTTTTCATGTTGCTCAATATTATTATAATTAAAGAGAATATTAGTATCACGAAGGCCCTAAGCTAGGAGAAACAGGAGGAGGCTAATGATAAGGGTATAGAGAATTTATTAGCTTGTTTTAAACTACCTGCTTAGTCTATTCTGAAAATGCATGATCTTTACATTATTATTGATTGAACTTGAAAGTGGAAGTGAATTGTAGAAATTTAGTGCTAGGCTGATACTTCAGAGAATATGTAATTGATTGCTTCCTATTTTCTAAATGAGAAAGCTGAGGGTCAGAGAGATTAACTGAGTTGGCTGAAGACTCAATTATATTGCTAAAACCAGGGCACACTGCCAGATAGTTAAAATTCATGTTTTCTTTCTTTGATACATATATTTATAGGAAGTTCAGGGAGCTGGGGAGTCATTATTAACATACTATAAATTTCTTTTTTTAAAGATTTTGTTTATTTATTTTAGACAGAGAGGAAGGAAGGGAGAAAGAAAGGGAGAGAAACATCAGTGTGTGGTTGCCTCTCATGTGCCCTGTACTGGGGACCTGGCTTGCAACCCAGGCGTGTGCCCTGTCTGGGAATCAAATTGGTGACCCTTTGGTTCTCAGGCCAATGCTCAATCCACTGAGCCACACCAGCCAGGGGCATATTATAAATTTCTTAACTTTAGGATTTTCTTTCTGAGGTTGTCTTTTCTGATATTAATATAGACCTTTGGAAGGAAAAAAAAAATGAAAAGAAGTTTTACATAGTAAAAGAAAGTAGACTTGTTACTTAGAAGTATTACTGGTTTAAGATATAACTGAATTTGAAACCAAGAGTTATCTAATATTGAATAATGTGTATGTATGCCATTTAGATTGATAAGTTTTCAGTGGTTATTCCTCTTCTTCACATGGCAAGGAATATTGGTGTCTTTTCCTGGAAGCCTTTCTTTGCTTTTTTTTTTTTTTTTTTTTAAAGGGGAGATGTTATGCTTATTTGAGGTTAGCTGAAGTGTCAATGGTAGTATATTGGCTTGTCTATTCCAAATAGTTCCTCCAGGCAAGTGGTTATTCTGTAGTATGTCTTAATTGTCAAAGCAGGGATTGTTTATGATTTATTTGAAGGTCTCTTCCCTTTATTTCAAAGGAAGGAGAATGAATCTAGATTGCTTCGGCTTTTCTAAAGTGTTTAGAATTTTATTGGAAACTAAGTTAGTATGCAAGGTCTATGTAGAAGATATCCAACTATGTAATATGAAAAATAGAGACATTTATTGAAGAAGATACATTGTATACAGGACAATGACATCTCAGTCCCCTTCAGAGTAGGCACCTTGGGACCTCACACAATTCTCCAAGTCACCATCAGCTGCCCTGACATGGATGGTCTGAAATCTCTTCCCTTTCAAAGGTGATTTTAGTTCTGGGAAATGCCAGAAGTCACAGAGTGCCAAATCTGGGCTATAGGGGGGCTGAGTCACCTGGGTGATTTGATGTTTTGCCAAAAAATTGCATGAGATGTGATGCATGACTGGGCACGTTGTGATGAAGCTGCCAATCAGCAGTTGCCCAGAGCTGCTGCCTTCTGTATCGTCCGAATAGTTTCCGCAAGGGAATGTTTAAGCTTAACTCAGAATTTGGTGTGGATTCATTGGTTGACTCAGTCGATTTGAATGTGACAGCCACACAGTACATGTGCTCACATGTGGAGTCTACTGCCCCCCCCCCCCCCCCCGCCAACTAGTACAGTGAAGTCATCATCATTCACACATGCCTATTCCAGTCCACTCTCCTTGGCTGCCAGGTTACGTTGATGTCATGCAAACCATTCTTGCTATATTAACAGTGATTGGAATTTTTCTGGACAGACCTTGGATGTATTGTTTGTGGTTACTGCTGAGTTTTGGACGGTGGAACTGACCTGCTCAGGAGAGTGTGCTTTCTGGGCCACAGGATCAGAGTAGTGCTTCAGTACTCACAGATGATTACAGCCATAAAATATTGTTGATGAGCAAATGTATATTTGTTGAACAAATGTCAGAGATTAAAGAGGTCTTAGTGATAATGTTAGTGGTTCATTTAGTCAACAGATGTTTACCTATTGCCTGCTACCTGTCTGGCACTCTTCTAGAGATATAGGGGTGATTATGGCAGACAAAGTTCTTGCCCTCGGGGTTTTAGTCTAACAGGGATGGGTTGGAGAAGATAGACTTTAAACCATGGGTGATGAGAAGTAGAATGTTGTTTGAAGATACAAGGGACAAGCATTACTAGCATAAAACAGCAAAAACAAAATGTTCGAGGCAGGAAAAGGCTAAAAAAATACAGTGTAGCTGGAGCATAGAGGGTGGAGGGAGGCTTGGGTTGGGAACTAAGGAGAAGAGAGACTGTGTAGATTCTTGTAGGCCATGGTAAGGATTTAAGACATACACTCTATCTATCTGTCTATCTATCTATCTATCTATCTATCTATCTATCTATCATCTATCTGTCATCATCTAATTATCTATCTATCTTAAAGAGAAGTCACAGGAGAGATTTAAGCAGGGGGAGAACATCTGAATTATTGCTTTAAAAAGATAATTTTAACTGCTGCGTGTAGAGTGTGTACTCTGGGGTAGGGATGGGGAAATGAGGAGTGGAGAATGGAGACTTCAGGAGGCTGTCGCATGGGTCCAGTGTGGTAATGATGCAGACATGCGCTAGGGTTTTAGTGGACATGGTGGGGTGTGGTCAATTTTAAGATATGTTTTGGATTTTGAGTTTTCAGGACTTTACTGGATTGGAATGGGGTGTGGAATGCATGATGGAAAGAGGTGGATTAGATGTGATTCCTAAACTTTTATTTTTGACTTGGGCAACTGGATAGTGCCATTAGCTGTGATGGGTCAGTGCGGGTGTTGGAGGCGGGTGTTGGGGAGGGAATGGTTTTGGGAGTGGAGATAATTTGGTGATCGATGATTGGCTTTTTCTGTGTTAAATTTGAAGTGGCTTTCAAAAATCCAATTGGAGTTTTTAAATAGACTCAAATAGGCTAAATGTTTGAGTCTAATACTCAGGGAGGTACTCTGAGTTGTAGGTGTAGAGGAGGAAGTCATTACTTTATGGGGGTACTTTAAAGTCATAGGGTTAGATGGCATTGTTTGGTGAGAGAACATAGAGAGGAGAAGAGGTTTTAGGAATATTTAGAAAAATAATAAAAGATAAGGCGCTTGTAAAGGAGATTGAGAAGGCATGTCAGTGAAAGGATAAAAACTGCATTAGTGAGCATCATTGAAGTCTAGAGGGAAAAGAAAAGAAGGAAAGAGTGTTAAATACTAGCAAATGCTGCCATTAGGTGGAGTGAGATGAATGCTAACTATTGAGAGGGGAGGAAGTAGAAGGGAGTTTTGCTGGAACGTGGTGGCAGAGAAATAAGGTGGTACCTGGAGGGAAATGCATATATAAGGACTGGTTTCTTAAAGTCATGTTTATGTACCCATAAGAATGATGAGAGAAATATATGATGCAGGGGAGGGATAAAAAGGGAATAAGTGCAGGGATAAAGTTCTTGAGACAAGGATTGACTGTAGCTAACAGCTCGAAATATTTTTCCATTAGAGGAAGGTGGACAGAGTAGGAATTATAGATGCAGGGAGGCTGGTGGATTATCGTGGGAGAAGAGGAAATGCTTTTTTCTGTGACCTGCAGCTGAAAGTGAGGGGTGAACATTTGAGGACAGGAGAAGGTGAGGCTTTTACAGGTAGTTATTTTGGAGAACACAAAGTAATTTTTTTGGTAGTGGTGGTGGGGAGCTAGATTTAGTAGTATTACCTAGTGGTATTTATCGAGTGCCCAATTTACATTTGTAGGTATATAGCCCACCTGAGACTAGCTGGCACTAAAAATTGCACTAGTGATTTTTTCCCAGCAGTGTCTGCTTCTTGGGTATAGTCATGGAGTATTTCAAGTTGTGTTTATCCAAAATTGAGTTTTTCTAGATTAATTTAATTGAGAAAGAAAAATACAAAAGGCTTATAAATTCAGTTCTTCATTTTATGATGAAAGTTCTTTATAAATACTGTCAAACACTTCTTGAATATATTTTTGAATGAATAGGAATCAAAATTTTGGGTTTTCCTAAAACAACTCATCTAGCATTGGGGCAATATGATGCAGTTGAATTACTTTGTGGTTTATGTACATTAATATCTAATCTCTACATAAATTTGCTTCTGAGTTTGCAACTTTTTAAAAATTTCTTTGAAGTAAATTTGGTGTAATCTCTATGCCATTTTCTTAAAGGTCTGTCTATGATGGTGAGGAACACGGACGATTCATGGAGAAACTTGAAACTCGCATCCGCAATCATGATCGAGAAATTGAGAAAATGTGCAACTTTCACTACCAGGGCTTTGTGGACTCTATAACTGAGCTGCTGAAAGTGAGAGGAGAAGCTCAGAAACTCAAAGTAAGGACACTCTTAGAAGAGAGGCTTGTTTCTCGGTCCTGTGCTGGGGTTTTGACTGGCATTAAAGGACTAGGGAGTATATAGCAGGTTACATATGTACTACAAATAAGATTTTTGTATAGTAAAGAAAGGAATTTGAACTGAAACATATATAATTGGGATTATGGGTTTTAGTTAAAAGGAAAACTCTTTTAAATGAAATTTATTCGGGATAACTACACGTGGATGAGAACCAGTAACAGAATGGATAATAGTTTCTTTCAAACAGAAACTCATTGACTCTTCACGACATCCGTGTATTTCCTTGCTCGATAGCAGTCATCCCTGTAGAGTGGTGGTATTGCAGGGCCTGGCTCTGAGGTCTGCAGCATGGCAACTAAAGGAGAGAAAATCAGCGACAGTTGGGGCATGTCTTCTACCAAATTGTGAAGGTTTTTTCTTGACATGACAGATTCAAGTTCAGGAAGGAGGCGAGCCATATTAGTCTGGCGCGTGGCTTAGCAAATTCACTTATCTTGGATAACTGACTTTGCTTATTGATTTTAAATCTAGCCACTTCACTAAATTCTTCTGTTATTTCTAAAAATTTGTAAGTAGATTTTTTTGAATTTTTTTATGTAAACTTACTCGTATAATCTGCAAATAATAATAGCTTTAATTCCTTCTTTACAGTTCTTGTACTTCCAATTTCTTTCTTTCCTCTCTTAGTTTTTTATTTGAATTTGAATTAAAGTCTTCAAAGGATATTCCTTGACAGTGAATGTAAAATTCATATAAAAGAATACATTGGTAGGAAAAGCAAAGAAATAATTTTATCAAGGGAGAATCAGGCTATTAGATGTTAAATTATATTTTAAAGTTACAATAATTTAAAAGCTGATTTGACTACAAAATCTGACCTGAATGGATATGAAGATATCAAACTTCTTAATATATTTTATTTAATATAAATTGTTATACTTTGCTGATGCTATTCTAGTAATCACTGATTGTATGATATAAAACATGTACCATATTATCTTTATAAAATCTCTAAAATTCTGAAGTCCAAAACACAGTGGGTCCCAAGGTTTCAAGTAAGACTTTAGGGAGCTGTACAACAACCCTCCAGCTATCTTAAGAAATGCGATATTACCACATTGCCAATTAAATACACTCATAGCTCTCTTGTGTACCCTTCGCAGTTGCTTCCTCCATCCTCCCCTCCGCAAACAAGAACTCTTCTGATGTTCATATTCTTTAATGCCTAACTAATTGAAATGAAATGAAATACCTTTCCTATTCAACATATTGGAATTAATTTCACATGAACTAAAAAGTTAAATGTAAAAAATAAAATCATGCCCTGGCTGGAGTGGCTCAGTGGATTGAGCGCGGGCTGCGAACCAGGCATCGCAGGTTCGATTCCCAGTCAGGGCACATGCCTAGGTTGCAGGCCATGTCTCCCAGCAACCACACATTGATGTTTCTCTCTCTCTCTCTCTCTCTCCCCTCCTCCCTTCCCTCTCTAAAAATAAATAAATAAAATCTTTAAAAAAAAAATAAAATCATGAAGTAACTAGTAGAAAATATAGACGGATACTTTGTGATTTTGGGAGTGCAGAAGACTTTTCTAAAACACAGTTCTTAAGGCAGAAAGAAAAAGTGATAGGTATAAGAACATTAAAATGAGTGAAACTTCTACATACAACTTACAAATTAAAAGGTAACAAAAATATTTATAAATATATATGACAATTGATATTCTTACCATATAAAAAGTCTGTACAAATTAATAGAACCCTTGTAGAAAACTGAGAAATGCACATTATATGCAGTGTACTAAAGAAATACAAGGGAGCTCTGCAAGTTAGAAATAATTAAGGAATGCATATTGGAAATATAAGGCATCACCTATTAAAATGACAAAGATGAAAAAATAATATTGAAGATTGGAGATGATACCAATCAACCAGGAATGCCTGAGTGGAGTGTACATTATTACAACCTTTGAGAAGAGCAATTTTGTTTTCCAATACTTAACACTCCACATAATTTTAAGGTTTATTCTAAGGCATTACAGGAGCATGTGCAAGGGTGTTCATATGATGTTTTTTAATAGGTTAGACATTAAAACGTCCCTAAAAGTCATCTGGTAGAGCAGTAGTAAAATAAGTCATGATACATTGAAGTAAAAGAAAAACAAACTCCTGTATGTTGTAGAACAGTGTCTGATAGGGGAAAGTGTTAGACGTGTTTACTTATGTGTAAAGCAGAAAAAAACATGAACAGTTTGATCCTGTTTCAAACAAAAAGTTATCTAAGTTTTGGAGGCCAAGCAGCCTCAGATGGACAAAAGAATTTCAGATGTTTGAAAACAAGGATGCGCTCTTGCCAAGAGCTGTGTGTGCTGTTTGTTCTTACTCAGCCATCCCAGCTTCCCACCTTCACATTGGACTGCTCTTTTCTATGCCCCTGAACACCTGTATCTGAAACTTCTCCCTCTGCTCCCTGTGCCCCTCATCCACAATGGGCGCCAGGGATGTTCTGTCTCCGGTTACTAATACAGCCATGTATGGGCAGGTAGCACTGCGTATTGCCTGTAATGCTCACCAATTACAGCTATCACCTGCTGCTTGGTACTCATCTTGTCTTCTTCAAGTTGCAAATTCCTTAAATTACTCAGGATGCACGGGAAAGCAAGAACTGGGGGCAGTTCTAGCAATTCAGGGGTTTTGGCTGCTCAGGCTCCATTCACTCTGAGAATCGAGGGGATTGAAGTCTAGCAGCAGACCGTGGAGGCCCTGCTCTAGGGGGATCCGTTCAACCAGGGTTAATAATCTGTGAGATTTAGGGGTTCTTGAGCTCTAGAGTTTAGAAAATGGAAAAGGTTAAGCATTAATGGTTCAGTACTGTTTTAACATAACAATGAAAATAAATTCTTTAGGATGCCTACTCTTTCTTTAGATTCACAGCGTGTGTGTGTGTGTGTGTGTGTGTGTGTGTGTGTGTCTGTGTGTATGTGATTCTGAGTCAAGAGAAGTAGCATCCTAGAAGGGCAGTGTAGTTGTTTCTCCTTCTCCTCCTCTTCTTTTTCTTCTTTTTTTTTGTATTGGCTATTGTCATTTTTTAAAATTTGACAATCTAAAGGAAAATACCTGACTAAATAGTCAGGTATTGTATGTTTAAAAAAAATTTTTAGATTATATTTTTTGATTATGCTATTACAGTTGTTCTGATTTCCCTCCCTTTGCTTCCTCCACCCAGTTTTCCCCAAGTTTCTTTTAATTGTTATATTAAAATAGTATTGAAATAGCAATTTCTTACCAGATGCATTATTAGGGTCCTGTGGGTATGTTTGAGAATCTGGTTTGCATGAAATCAGTTAGTGAACCACAGTCAATATTCTTAATGAGAATTGAAATGAAATAGAACAAGTAGAGTAGAAAATAATAAAGTGTATTACATGTAGCAAAGGTAAACAGTGTTTCTTGAAATTTCTTTTTTGGTTTTTAGTGCAGTGTAAAATATTTCTCATACAATGAGTTTGAGATAAAAAATGTTTCAGAGATATTGTCTTTACATGCTAAACAAGAGATTCTAGCAAAGACAATCATGCTATATTTAATAATGTTTATGGAAGGATGAATTTTAGGGGATCTCCAGTTTAGGATAAAAAATAATCAAATTATTCTTGAATAACTGCTCTGAAGGGGAAACACTACTACTCAAGGCAACCTATCCCGTTTTTATTCTCATTGCTTGAAAGCTTTTTCTTATGCTGAATTGTTAATTCTGTTTTCTAGTAACATCCATTTATTGGTTTGAGTACTAAGTACTAGTTTTAGGGTGCCACCTTTCCTCTGATAGCTCTTTAAATGTTTGCAGGACAGCTGCTGTTCAGGGAGGGTGCAGGGGGTCCAACCTGAGACCCACGGGCTCCTTTCAGCTCAGGATGGCTGTGAATGCGGCCCAACGCAAAATCATAAATTTACTTAAAACATGATGAGATTTTTGGCAATGTATTTAATGTGTGGCCAAAGAAAACTCTTCTAGTGTGGCCCAGAGATGCCAAAAGGTTGGACGCCCTGTTAGTGTATAGTGCTCAGTTTCAGTGTACACCGCCTTCACAAGAATATTTTCCCTCTTTGTGAGATAGGCTGAGTCTCTCCTAGATAAGATTGAATTTCCATCAGTTGCCCCTCAAACTCTGTACCTAACAGTGCCAGGTACCACTTTCTCTTGCAGAGGTTTTCTTGACCCTAACACATGTGCAGTTAAGCTCCAGAACAATTGATTGCTGTGAGACCATACTCTCATTATAATAGTTAAACAAACAAACAAAACCTGGGTGGAGATGTAATGTGTTAATGAGACATGCGATGCATGCAGGAGCATGTATTCAATAGGCATACTGTGAAAGTGCCAAAGGGTCTCTGGCTCTGCATTCTCCCACGTCATCTTTCTCACCTAAGCTTCTTTAAAACTGTTCTGGTTTTGTTTGAGGAGCAACATTTCTCTTTTTCCCTTTAAATATTGTCTCCGTGAGTGCTCAAGCTATATATAACGAGCCTTCTTTTTGTGGTGAACTCTCTTGATTTCCATCTTAGGAGTTCCCGAGACCCCAGGTTGGTTCAGTGATAGAATTATTCCCTGACATGTGGTGGATTTGGGTTTGATTCCAGCCAATCCATTCCAGCCCATGACCAGGCGCTGTATTGGTCTCTGGTGATCTCTTTTCATGTCTGTCCTAGAGATTGCAAGAACCCTGCATGCTGGTAACATTCCCACTGAAAATTCATTTCTCTGTTTTTCCTGTGGTTAGATTTGACCCCCTCTTCAAACATATTCACTCTAATCATTCTTTAGCTGCCAGTGGGTTTCCTAAGCATGGCATCTGAATGTAATCCTCATAGTAGGATGTTTTTCAGCAAAAAATTTTTTAATCCTCACTTGAGGACATGCTTACTGATTTTATTTTATTTATTTATTTTTATTGCTCAAGTACAGTTGTCTCCACTCCCCCCATACTCCCTTATGCTTACTGATTTTAGAGAGGGGGGTGGGAGGGAGATAGAGAGGAAGAGGAACAATGATGCAAGAGAGAAACATTGATTGGTTGCCTCTCCTGCTTGCCCTGACTGGGGACTGAACCTGAATCTAGCATGTGCTTTGACTGGGAATCGAACCCATGACCTTTTGGTTTATGGGACAAGACTCCAACCAACTGAGCTACACTGGCCAGGGCTCTTAAAGCCTTACCATCTCTCTTACTCTAGACCAAGGATCATCAAACTCTGTCTTGCAGTCCAAATCTGGCTTGCTTCCTATTTTTGTAATTAAAGTTATTGGAATACAGCAATATCCATTCATGTATGTTATATTTTTGGATGCGTTCTTGCTATAATCCTAGAGTTGAGTAGTTACAACAGACTATCTATCTGGCCCTTTCCAAAACCACTTTGTTGAGCCCTGTTTTAGACGACACCGTTAATGCAGTCTTGGAACATTTAGATGGCTACATCACGTGTTGAGCCCACAGTCCCATAAAACCAAGTGTTTCACATATGGTGCTATTAAATAAATAATCAGGAGGGAATTTGGGAGTTTTTTTGCTTCTGTTTTTGATACTTTTAAAGACTTTCTGGGGGAGGTTGGATTTCATTTTGTCTTTGAAAGGGGGTACATGTGGTAGTCTGCTCTGAAAATGACAGTCCAGGTATAGTTTAGGGCAAGGTTTTCAAATGTGTTCCTGGAAAACTAGTTTCCTTCCTTCTTTCTTTTTTTTAAATCCTTATTTAAGGATATGTTTTTATTGATTTTTAGAGAGAGAGGGAGAGAGAGAATGCCCTGACCGGGGATCAAACCTGCAACCTTTTGGTGTACGAGATGACGCTCTGACTCACTGAGCCATGTGGGCAGGGCAAAAAACCCCCCTAGTTTCTTGATATGATCCTCAGTAAAAGGGTTGTATGTAAAATGACTTTGGAGAAGACTCTATGATATCCCTGTCTTGGGCATTCACAGTGCGTGTGGAATATGAAAGATGTAAAGAAGTCCTCAGTGAGCTTACCCGTTCAGTGGTGTTTCCCATGTGTACCGGGTGTGCTTGTGCACATGTGCACCTCTGTGTACACGCACAGACTGCCTGTTACCCGACACCTGCTGGTGTTCCTGGGGACATAGTAGGAGATTCCAGGTTAAGGGAACGCCTTAAAAGTGTAAGGAGTGGCAGCTACTGGTAGAAGGATAGAAAGTCTTTAGAAGTTAATATTGGTCATCTTTTGATAATGTCTAAGTGGTCAACATTTTGATAATGGTGAGGAAATAACTTTTCTATATACTTTTTCTTTTGTATCACTTGAGTCTTCGAAAGTAAATACCCAAAAAAAGTGGTGCCAGTTCCTTTAAATTATGAACTCTAGATAATTTTAAAGCTATTTACATAGTTTTGACTATGTAAATGGAGAGATTAATTTAGAAAAACACTTAGCCCTGGCTGGTGTGGCTCAGTGGATTGGGAGCTGGCCTGTGAACCAAAGGGTCTCCGGATCGATTTGGCACATGCCTGGGTTGTGGGCCAGGTCTCCAGTTGGGGGTGTGTGAGAGGCAACCACACATCAATGTTTGTCACCCTTTCTTTCTCTCTCCTTACCTGTCTCTCTAAAGATAAATAAAATTCTTAAGGAAAAAAGAAAAAAAATTAGAAAAATGGGAATGTGGAAGCAGTAGGAGCTGTTAAGAATTAATGGTCCAAAAAGAATTAAGATAAAACATGTTCCAAAATTAGAATAATAAATAGGGAAAATTTGACTTGAGTTAGATAGTTCAATTTATGCCCAAGTTTTCCAGTAATACATTAGTGAAGTGAGGAATATCTATGATAAAATTTATTCTTTCTTAGTAAATTTTTCTTTTCATTGTTGAAAGGCCATGCAGCATTTAGTGGAAAAGTTCATATAATTTAAACACAAGAGTGACTAACCGAAAATGTGGTGGAATACTGAAACTATCTGAAAGCATATACGCAGTGTTTTTGTTGTAAATTTTTATCTTATGCAAAGTTGTCGAAATGTTTGTTTTTATGAGTTTAAATTGTCTTCTCTCCACAGAATCAAGTGACGGATACTAATAGAAAACTGCAGCATGAGGGAAAGGAAGTAAGGCCAGTTTACCTTTTGAAAAAACCTTTTCTGTTTTCTGTCATTCTCTTTTGATGACTGTGTTCTTGACTTAGTGGCTTGTAAGATGATAAGCAGTATATTGGAGGAATTTGGATATTATTGTTGCTTCTTCTCCTGTGTATCGGAATTAAATGAATATAGCCACTAGAAAGCATAATGAGAGAGGATGTAGCCTTTCCTACCTGTGTTTTTAAGTCACGTGGGTAGTCATCATAAGGACTTGCTGCTCCCTGTTCCCGGAATACCCTTTTCCTAGTATTTACCCACTTCAGACTTTCTGTTTTGATTGTTAGCCCCTTACTGAGGCATTTTTTAAACACCTTAATTGAAATTGCAGTTTCATTCTCAACCCTCTGTTCTTTTTTTTGTTTTACCTTTCTTGCTTTATTTTTCTCCATTGCATCTATCATACTCTGATAGTGTATCTTTTACTTATATATTTGTTTATTGTCTGTCTCCTTCCATTAGCAATTAAGTTCCATGAGGTTGGAAATTTTTGTTTGTTGTGTTTATTGCTATATCCCCTCTACCTTTCTGAACAGTGACTGGAATGAAGTGGGTGCTCTATAAACATTTGTTAAAAAATGGATCACTGATGCCATTAATTGATGTACTCATCATTTAAATGATCAAGTTTACAAATTTATTTTATATCCATTTTCTCACTTGATCCTCATGGCAGACTTGTGACAAAGTCAGGACATGTATTATCACTATTTCATTGATGTGAAAACTAAAACAGAGGATTTGCTAAAGTTTACATAGTAAATGGGAAGGCTAAGACTAAAACTGAAGTTTCCTGACTTGTATGCAGTCCATTTCTCCTCTGTGAATCACATGCCTTTCTTATTGCCTAGTACTTATTGTTCAACTTTAATAATCTTTAAGATTAGCTCCTGGTTGTTTTATCAGTGACTTAATCTGGGTCATTATCTTTTGCTCTTTTTCAAATGTATCTAAGCAGATAACATTTTTAGATATGGGTGTGGGAATGCTACAAGAGGCTATGTAGATAGAGTGTTGCTTTTTGAAAGTTTGTCACATATTTTAAATTATGCAGAGAGTGCAGTTTCTTCTAGTTTTATTGTGGTATGACATCAGACCAAAGCCTTTAATACAGATGTGAGAAGAAAAGTGACTTATTCTTCACTCAAATGGAATTTTTGGAAAATCACAATTCTAAATGTGGTTTATTTATAGAAATAGAGATTTAGTTGTAATTATTTTCAAGACTCACATGAAACTGTATGAGGAGGATTATTTTCCTCTAGTACTCTAGCAATGATAACAGAAAAACAGGATCTTCTCAGAAGGGTGATGAAACCATAAATCATGAAGAACCTGAATAGGGTTTGGAGGAAATCTGAAAATTTTGTTTCCTCCTGGATAGCCTCTGAATTTTAGGGTTTCATTTTACCTAGCCTTTCCTCATATAGAGCACGCACGTTGAGGAGAAAGTAGGAAGCCATGCAGCGGTGTTTCACTGATTGAGAAAGGCAGTGCCTTAGCCCACTTGGCAGGTCTTACTGGGAAACTGGGATTGTCTGATGAACTGAACACAGGGTTGAAAAATGTGACTGAAAGCTTTTTATTTACAGCTATTGGCATAATTCAGTTTTTTCCCCTCTTGCCAAGCTGGTAATAGCAATGGAAGAGCTGAAGCAGTGTCGACTACAACAGAGAAATATTTCTGCCACTGTTGATAAATTAATGCTGTGTCTTCCAGGTGAGAAACTGGAAATGGATTAGGATTCTTGATGCAATTCCTTTAGCTTTAATTAGTCTTTCACTTCTCTAAATAATGCTTGTGTGCTTTTTTTCCCTCTTCTCTTTCAAGTCTTGGAGATGTATAGCAAACTAAGGGACCAGATGAAAACTAAAAGGTAAGTTTTTTAAAAAATTGAATAATTTTTGTTATTTAAAATTTCTGTGATTTAAAATACCTTTAAGATATATATTTAGCATAACCTTTTGAAAATAATTAAGTTCATGTGACATCTTCTCTAGCTTTTTGTATATCTATTGATTTATCCTGATACATATACTAGTGGTATGCTGATGTATTTTGTCAAGGGAAAAGCATATAGCTGTTTTAGTGGTAATTGGTTTGAGAAACATGCTTTGGCTTAGTACTGTAGCAGAGCAAATAGTTACTGGTTCTGGTGCAGGGATTCTCCATTGAACAGAACCAATAAAGTGTGTGTGTGTGTGTGTGTGTGTGTGTGTGTGTAGGGGGGTGCCACTTTAAGGAGTTGGTTTACATGATTGTGGAGGTTGGAAGGTCTAAGTCTAGAATCTGTGGAGCACACTGATAGGCTAGAGTATCAGGGAAGAGTAAATATTGATCGTAGCCTGAGTCTGAAGGCCGTTTGTTGGCAAAATTCTCTCTTCCTTGGGGAAAGGCAGTCTTTTTTCTATTAAGGTCTTCAAATGAATGAAGCCTACCTATATTATAGAGAGGAATCTTCTTTACTAACAGTCTGTTGATTTAAATGTTAATAATCTCATCTATAAACACCTTCATGGAAGTATCTGGAATAATATTTGACCAAACATATCCAGTACTGTGGTCTAGCCAACTTGACACATAAAATTAACCGTCACAAGGGGCAAGGTCAAGGTTAAGTTTAGAGGATTTCTCTCTTGTGTGTTGTTGCATTTTCTTATTCATTCCAGAGAAAACTCTATAGTGACTTTTAGGCTTTTCTTTTCAAACTTGAGTAAGTATCCCGCCCTCTCTGCCTTGGGGTACCATGTAGTACGATGGGGGAGTGTGTGAAGCTGCAGTATAAATAGGATACATCTTCTAGAAATGTTAATTTTTACCTAGGTTTTGAAGGGAAAAGTATGGAATTAAAATGCATTTAATATTGAAATAAGAATAGAAATGTGAATAAAAATTCTACATTCTCAAGAATGTTAAAGCTAAAGCATGAGGCATTGAAAGTTTTTAATTTCTTAGGATTGTTTCTCAGGCTTCCTTCTCTCCAGGAGGATGTGTTCACATAAAGTAACATGGGCAGAAAAATATGAGATGTGATAGTAGTATGATTTTCCTGACAATCTTTTTGTAAAGTTCTAAAATTATAGAAAGTTAAAGAATACTTGTGTGATTTCTCTGAATTAACAAATATTAACTTTTTCTGTTTTGTTTCCCATATATGTATATGGTATGTATATATGTATGTGTATATACATATGTACACATGTATGTATGTGTATATACATATGTACACATGTATATATGTGTATGAGGTAGTCCAGAAAAAGTCCAACCGTTGTTCATATAATGAGAATGGTTTGTGTGTTGATGTAACCCGGCAGCCAAGGAAAGTGGACTGGAATGCACAGGTGTGAACAACGACTACTTCACTGTCCGAATCCGTGGGGGCAGTAGATGCTGTTGCATGAGCATGTGTACTCTGTGGCTGTCACATTCAAAATGACTGAACGGATGGAGCTACAAATCTGTATCAGTTTTTGGTGATTCAGAAGGCTGCAGTTGTGGACAACTGGTGATCGGCAGTTTTATCACGACTACAGTCTTGCTTAGGCATCGCATCTCGTGCAGTTTTTCCGTGAAACATCACATTGCCCAGGTGACTCAGCCCCCTGACAGCCCAGATTTGGTGCCCTGTGACTTCTGCCTTTTTCCCAGAACTAAAGTCACCTTTGAAAGGGAAGAGATTTCAGACCACCAATGAGATTCTGAAAAATATGTTGGGGCAGCTGATGGTGGCTGGAAGAGCTCTGTGAGGTCCTGAGGTGCCTACTTTGAAGGGGACTGAGGCATCACTGTACTGTGTGCCAATTCTGCTGGTCTAGGATTTACCAGTATACCTAGAAGATCAGTTGGATTAAAGAAAGGATATGAATGTCTTTGATTTTAACTAGATATTGCTCTCCAAAGTGATTTACTGGTTTTAGACTTCCACCAGCATTTGTGGGACATCCTGTTACTCCACCTCTTAGTAACATCGTTAGTATCTGTTACCAAAGGTTTTAGTTTTTGCAGATCTGATGATTGTGACATGATAACTGTTCCAGAATTACATTTCTTTGATTACTAGTGAAATTGTTTTTTGACATTTGGATTTTCTTTCATATACAATGTGGAACAAAAGTAGGTTACCAGTGTGAGTACATGAGACACAGAATTTATTCTTCTTATTAATAATAATTGTATTATTTTTCATGTATAAACCTACTATAACAACTATAAACCTACTTTTACCCCACCCTGTATTTTTCCCTTTTTTCTCTTAGGTCATCTTTTTTTTTTACCCCCATTTATGAGAAGTCATATATTTTGGATACCTTCTCCTGTTATATCCTGCAAATGTTTTCTTCAGTGCATGGCTTATGCACTAACTTTGTACAGTTAGTGTATAGTGACTGTAAATTTTGTTACATTCAAATTTAGTTTGTGGTGTTTGAAATTTCATTTGTAAATATTCTCAAGCTCAGTATTGGTAACTTTTGTCTTTTTCTTGAGCCAGTGGAAAGTAGGTTGCTAACTTGATGTTCCGTCATCCCCAAATACTTTAGTGTGATTTTCTACCAATAAAGATATTCTCCTATGTGGCCACATACAACAGAAGATAGAAATCAATATCGATAGATTGGTAGCATCTAATCCTCATACCTGATTCAAATTTTGCCAGTTGTCTCAATCATGTTCTTTATGGCAAAAGAATCCAGTTTAAACTGTGGACTGCGTTTGGTACTCTTATCTCTTTAGCCTTCTTCAACCTGTAACTATCCTCAGTCTTTCCTTGCCTTTAATGACCGGGTCACTTTTGAAGATCACAGGCCATTTATTATGTAGAATGCATTTCAATTTGGGTTTGTCAGTATTTCCTCATGATTAGATTCACGTTCTATGTTTTTGGCTGGAATATAACAAAAGTGGTCCTGTGTTCTTATTGCATTCTATGAGGTAGTAGATAAAATTGACTTGTCCTATCATTGATAATGTCCACTTTGATTACTTTATGAAGATGGTATCTGCCAAGTCTGTAAAGTCTTCCATTGTAAAGTTACTCTTTTTTTCCCTTTGTAATGAAAAATTTTGTGGGGAGATATTGTTATGTAAATTTCTCATTTTTCATCAAACTTTCAATTTCTATGTCAGCATGGACTCATGTTTTTTTTAACTTTATTCGATGAGTCATCATTTGTTAGTTTTATTTATTATTTTGCTTAAATTATCCTGAATGACACCAGTGGATCCCTTTAATCTGGTTTTTGTGTCCTTTTAACATGTCCCCGTAATTCTTTGAGTACTTTCTTACTAGCAAAAAGAGATTTTTCAGGTTGATCTTATACTTTGCTGCAGCCCTGGAATCAGCCATTTTTCTAAGAAACCATGCTTTCTGGGGGATAAAGAATATTATTTAGAAGCCAAGGTCTATGTGCTCGGTGTGCTCATTACTATTGAGTAAGCTGGCTCTCACTATTTTTAGTATATTTATTTATTTGATCAGTTCCCCTTGTGAAACTAATTACCTTATTCTGTCACCACAACTGTTTACCCTGCTGGGCGCCAACACCACACACCAAGTGCTGCCCCGGATGGTATCCTCCATACTCCCCTGCGGCTTTAATGCCCTGTGGCATGCTCCTGTCCTGCCTGAATGCCCTCCTCATCCCTGGTGGGCTGTGATACCCCACAGCAGGCTGCTTTTATTCAGGCGTCCTCCTTACCTCACTAGGTCACTCGTGCTAGTACATCATGCTGGTCCCTCTTCTTCCCCACCAACCAGTGTGGATGCACTCATTTATTTAGGTATTCTTTAATTTTTTCAACAATGTTTTCAGTTTACAAACCTTACATATCTTTTATTATTTTATCTCTTAAGTATTTCATATTTTCTGATGCTTATTTTAAATGGTATTGATTTAAAAATTTCAATTTTCAGTCACTTATTACTAGTATACTGTTATTTTTGTATATTTATCTTGTATTCTGAAACCTTACTCAAGTCACTTAGTAATTTTAGAAGTTTTTTTTGTATATTCCTTTGGATTTTCTATGTAAATGCTCACCTTGTTTTGTAAATAAAAACAGTTGTATTTCTTTCATTCGAACCGCCTAGCACCTGTAGTACTATGTGGAATAGAAACAGTGAGAGTGGCTATCTTTGCCCTGTTCCTGATGTTAGAGGGGAAAGCTTGTCACTGTTAAGTAAGAAGGTTGGTATAGTGTGTTTTCTTTTGTTTGGGTACATGCCATTTATATGATTGAGGAAGTTCCCTTCTGTTTTTGTTGTTGAAAGTTTCTATTAGGAATGAAAATTGTTTTTGTCAAATACTTTCTCTATGTCAGTTGAGATTATCATATATATATGTTTTAGTTTGTATGATGAGTTATATTGATTAATTACTGAATGTTAAACCAAACTTGCATATGTGAAATAAATCTGGCCTGCTCATAGTTTATGATGTGGTATTTGATTTGCTAAAATTTTATTGAGGATTTTTGCATTTATGTTCATGAGGAATATTTATCAATTTTTTTGTATTGTCTTTGTCTGATTTTGGTATCCGATTAATGCTGGCCTTATAGAATGAGTTGGAAGCACTCCTTTGATTTCCTGGAAGAATTTACATAGTGTTGGCATTGCCTCCCTTAAATATTTGGTAGAATACACCAGAGAGGGCACTTGGACAATGAGATTTGTTTGTTTTTGGTGAGAAGGTTTTCAATTGCAAATTTAATTTAGAAATCAGTACCAGGCTTTTTCATTTTTGTTTCTTGAGTAAATTATGTTTACTTGTATCTTTCAAGAATTTATCCATGTCATGCAAGATGTTGAATTTATCAGGAAAAATTGTCCATGATAGTCCCTTATTTTAACATGTATTAGATCTATGGTGATACTTTTTCTCTTTCATGGCTTATGTTGATAGTTCTCTTTGTTTTTTAAAAAAGTTACTTTTTGGGTTACAGTTGACATGCAATATTATATTAATTTCAGGGGTCTAAAAAGTGACTAGGCATTTATATAACTTATGAAGTGCTCATCCCAATGAATCTAGTACCTATCTGTTTTTAGTCTTTGTTTCTGTCTCTGCTTCTCTCTTTTTGATCATTCTAACTAGAGGTTTATCACTTTTATTAATTTATTTCAAAAAGCACCTTTAGGTTTTATTGAATTTTTTTCCTGTTGTCTATTTTATTGAACTGAGCTATTATCTTTACTGTTTCTCTTCTCCTGTCTACTTGAGGTTTAATTTGCTCTTTTTCCAGCTTTATAAGGTGGAGGCCTAGTGTATTGATTTTGGTTCTTTCTTTTCTATTGTTGCTATTTAAAACTACATTTCTCTCTAAGTAGTGTTTTAGCTGAATAGTGCATGTTTTATGATTTTTTCAAATGTTTTCTAATTTCTCTTATGATTTTTAAAGTTCAATTTGCTAATTATTTAGAAATGAAATGGTTAATTTCCAAATATTGGGGGATTTTCCAAATTTATTTGTAATTATAAATAGTTCATTGTGTTCACAGATGTAAAATGTAAGATTTCAATGTCTTGTGTTTGTTGAGACTTACTTGTTTTGCGCCCATAATGTGGTCTATTTTGGTGACAATTCCATGTATACCTCAAAATAATGTATATTCTGTTGTTGAGTAGAACCTTTTTTAACTGTCATTTAGGTACATTTGGTTGATAGTGTTGTTCAGGTTTTCTACACCCTAATAATTTTGTATTTGTCAGTTGTTGACAGGAGTACTGAAATTGCCTATTATGATTGTGGATTTGCATGTGTGTTTCTGTTCTTTCAGTTCTTTTTTTGTTGTTGTTTTTTTTTCCTTAATTCTTTATTTTATTGATTATGCTATTACAGTTGGCCCATTTTCCCCCTTCACTCTCCACCACCCTGCCCATCCCCACCCACCCTCATTCTCCCCTTTAGTTCATGTCCATGTGTCATAAGTTCTTTAGTGTCTACATGTCCCATACTATTCTTACCCTCCCCCTATTTTCTACCTACTGTCTATGCTACTTATTCTCTATATCTTTTCCCCCTCCCTCCTCCTCCTACTTCCCTGTTGCTAACCCTCCATTTGATGACTTTTTTTTTTTTTACTGTTCATATTTTTAATCTTCTTTTTCTTAGGTAAGTCCCTTTAACATTTCATATAATAAGGGCTTGGTGATGATGAACTCTTTTAACTTGGCCTTGTCTGAGAAGCACTTTATCTGCCCTTCCATTCTAAATGAAAGCTTTGCTGGATAGAGCAATCTGGGCTGTAGGTTCTTGCTTTTCATGACTTGGAATACTTCTTGCCAGCCCCTTCTTGCCTGTAAGGTCTCTTTTGAGAAATCAGCTGACAGTCTGATGGGAACTCCTTTGTATGTTACTGTCTCCTTGTCTCTTGCTGCTTCTAGGATTCTCTCCTTCATTTTTACCTTGGCTAATGTAATTATGATGTGCCTTGGTGTGTTCCTCCTTGGG
>PVIA01011850.1:0-41598 GCA_004024845.1 Tonatia bakeri
AAAAAAAAAAAAAGGAAACTTGAGCACCAACTTACACCATACACAAAAATAAACTCAAGATGGATAAAAGATTTAAATATAAGTCATGACACCATTAAAGTCCTAGAGGAGAACACAGGCAGGAAAATCTCAGATATTCCATGCAACAAAATTTTCACTGTTATGTTCCCTAGAGCAAGGGATATAAGAAAAGAATAAACAAATGGGATCTCATCAAAATAAAAAGCTTCTGCAAGGCTAAAGGAAACAGCATTAAAATTAAAAGGGAACCAACCATATGGGAAAAGATGTTTGCCAATGATACCTCAGCCAAAGGTTTGATCTCCAAAATACATAAAGAACTCATATGACTCCACTCTAAGAAGACAAACAACCCAACTAAAGGACTTGGGCAAAGGACTTGAACAGACACTTCTCAAGGAGGATACAGATAGGGCCCAGAGACATACAAAAGGATGTTTAGCATCACTAGCCACCAGTCAGATGCAAATTAAAACCACAATGAAATACTACTTCACACCACTGAGAATGGCTGTCATACACAAAGCAACAAATAACAAGTGTTGGAGAGGATGTGGAGAAAAGGGGACCCTAGTGCACTGTTGGTGGGATTGCAGGCTGGTACAACCACTGTGGAAAACAGTATGGAACTTCCTCAGAAAACTAACAACAGAACTGACTTTTGACCTGGAAATTCCACTGCTAGGATGATATCCTAAGAACCCTGAAACACTAATCCAAAAGAACCTATGCAGCCCAATGTTCATAGCAGCACAATTTACAATAGCCAAGTGCTGGAAGCAACCTAAATGTCCATCAGTAAACGAATGGATCAAAAACTATGGTACATGTACACAATGGGATTCTACGCAGCAGAAAGAAGGAGCTACTAACCTTCATGACAGCATGGATGGATGGGAGTGGAGAACATAATGCTAAGTGCAATAAGCCAGGAGGTGAAAGACAAATACTGTATGATCTCACCTTCAAGTGGAACCTAATCAACAAAACAAGCAAGCAAGCAAGCAAAATACAACCAGAGAATTTGAAATACAGAACATACTGACAATAACCATAGGGGAATGGGGAGAGGGATAAGGGGAGAAAGAAGGGGAAAGGTCATTAAAGTACAGGTATAAAGGACCCCTGGGAAAAGCCAAAGGTTGGAACGACTGAGGGTGGGAGATGGGGGTGGGATTGGGGTGTGGGTGGAAGTGGTGGCGGGAAAATGGAGACAATTGTACTTGAACAACCAAAAAATGCAAAAAATATGTATAAAAATAAAAAAGATATGATATAAGATGTTCATGTAGTCAATGAATCCAAAAGGCCCTATTCTCTAATAATACAAAATTAATCTCTAGTAATACATTATGATAGAAAATAATAATAAAAGCATCTCTTACCACTTATACAATAAGTGGATTGTATACACTTTCAATACAATCCACTTATAAAAGACATAATGTAATTATTTAATCTTCACAATGCTACTAAGAAATATGATGTTATTATTAATTTATAAATGAGAAAATTTAGATATTGTGAAATAATTTGCCTTATAAGAAGTGAGTTATAATAGTGAAGACAAAGACTAAACATTGGTTCAACCTTTCCCCACTCTTATTCGGTTTAGGCTAATTTTAGACAACGAGTTTGCAAATATGAACAAGATTTAGGAAGGACAAACTAATCTGCTTTAATTTTAATATTAACATAGCCTTCAAGTATGAATTATCAGATGAGTAACTTGATAGTAAAGAAATTGGTGTCCCATATATATGCTATTTATGTTATAAATCCTCTAATCTCTCTTAAGGGCTAATGATCCTGATGTTGAGAAAGGGCTGCCATCCTAAGCCTTCCCACTTTCCTTACATTCATAGAGATTTTTTACCAATTGATCTCTGATAGCAAAGGAATTCTGAAACACAAATAAATCCTCCCAATTCCTAACATTCTGGCCCTTAAAAACTTTACATTAACAGTACGAACTCTTGATATTAAGTTGTTATACTTAAATACTTCCCCACATTCCTTATAATCATAGGGGTTTGTTTGTTTCTGTTTTACTAGTAAGAATTTCAGATGTCAATTAAATTCTGAATGTTCACATATCTTCATTCATTCCTCTGTCCTGCATGAATTTTTTGATGTTGACTAAGGTGTGAGCTACGAATAAAGGCTTTTCCACAATACTTACATTCATAAGGTTTCTCACCAGTGTGAATTTTCTGGTGCCGACTAAGTTCTGAGCCACGACCAAAGGCCTTTCCACATTCCTTACACTCATATGGTTTTTCACCATTATGAGTTCTCTCATGATGAGTAAGTTCTAACCTTCGAATAAAAGATTTTTTACATTCCTTACATTTATGGGGTCTCTCACCAGTGTGAATTTTTTGATGTCGAATAAGTTCTGTGCTACAAGTAAAGGTCATTCCACATTCCCGACATTTGTAGGGTTTCTCACCAGTGTGAGCTCTTTGATGTCGAGTAAGTTCTGAGCCACGACGAAAGGACTTTTCACATTCCTTACATTTGTATGGTTTATCACCAGTATGAACACTCTGATGTCGAATAAGGTGCGAATAAGAAATAAAAGCTTTCCCACACTCCTTACATTTATGAGGCTTCTCGCCAGTATGAATTCTCTGATGTAGACTCAGCTGTGAGGCACAGCTGTACACCTTCCCACACTGCTTGCATTCATGGCGCCTTTCGCCAGTATGAAGTATTTGATGAAGACTAAGTTGTGTGTCATAACGAAAAGCTTTACCACATTCTTTACATTTATGGGGTTTCTCACCAGTGTGGATCCTCTGATGTCGGAACAGGTGTGAGGGACGGGTGAAAGCTTTTCCACACTCCTTACACTCATAGTACCTCTCACCTGTGTGAATTCTCTGATGTAAATTAAGTTGTGAAGTAGTTGGAAAGGCCTTCTCACACTCCTTACATTCATAGGGTTTCTCACCAATATGAATCCTTTGATGTTTAATAAGCTGTGAGCTAGAAGGAAAGGTTTTCCCACATTCTTTACATTTAAGAACCTTCTCACCAGTATTAATGCTCTGAGGTTCAGTAACTTCAGAATCATGAATAAAGGCATGTTTATTACTTTCATTACTTTCCTTTCTTTCATGAATTCTCTGACACTTATTCAAGTCTGACCTACTATTCAAGGCTTTTCCACATTCTCTGCATTTAGAGTTTTTTTCCATATTATGACTGCTTTCATGTTGAATGTGGTCTGATTGGTACCTGAAAACTTCCTTACATTCCTTGTATTCACATGACTTCCTTCCAGTATGAATTATTTGAGGTACTCTATAAACTGTGCTTTGAATGAAAGCAGACATTTCTTCAGAGGTTATTAGAGCTGGTTTAAAATGTCCATCCTGTTGTGTTTCCAGATAGCATTTGATTTCACTATTATCTCTGACCCTAACGCACACAAGGTTAGACCTTATAGGTGTTTTTATCTCTGGTTGCAATGATTTAATTTCACAACAGCCCTCCTTTGGAGATAAATTCCTGGTTTCTCTTCTGGATTCCCAATCTGTAAGAAAACAAGAAAGAAATAGGGAGGTATTTTCTTTCATGTTTCAGGAAAAAGAAAAGTTCTCAGGGAAAAATGACAAACTAAAAATAGGAACTAAATAGCTCTTAACATTGCACTACGATTTGAAAAAGGAGGGCAGAGGGAAAATAAGGATAGAGCAAATGGGGAGAACTTATAAAGTAAGTGGTTATTAACCTCTGGTGAGAATCAGAATGCTGGGGAACTTAAACAAATATAATGTCCAGGAACCACCTAAAACTAATTAAACAACAATGTAAAGAAATAGGACATTACAATAACAGCAAGTCTGTTCATCTATAGACTCAAAATATATCCAGATTATAATTACTTGTCTTTAACAGTATAGCTAGCACTTGGCCAAAGCCATCCCATACCAAGATTAATACACTATTCTAAGTGAGTCTCCCTACTTGCACTGTTGCCTTCCTAATATCTCATACCCAACATAATAGCCAGAGTGTCCTTATTAAAATAAGTCAGATCACCAAAGAGAGAACATTAAAAGCATCAAGGGAGAGATAGTGACATACAAGGGAGCTGCAATAAGGCTAGCAGCTGATTTCTCAAAAGAAACACTATAAGCCAGAAGGGAATGGTAAGACATATTCCAACTAATACAAAGCAAAGGCCTGCAACCAAGACTACTCTACCCAGCAAGGCTGTCATTTAAAATGGAAGGCAAAATAAGGAATTTCCCAGACAAAAGATGGCTAAAAGAATACACCTCCACCAAACCAGCTTTGCAAGGCTTGCTAAAGGGAATGCTTTAAGAAGATGAAGGTATAGAGTGAGAGGGGAACACAGGTATACAAGGAAAAAATGGCTCAGGATACATACCTGTCAATAGTAACCTTAAATGTAAACAGATTAAATGCTCCAATCAAAAGACATATTGTAGCTCAATGGATAAGAAAACATGACCCACATATATACTGTCCACAAGAGACCCACCTCAGAACAAAAGACCTACACAGACTGAAAGTGAAGGGATGATAAAAAATATTCCAAGCAAATGGACAAGAAAAAAAAGCAGGGGTAGCAATACATGTACCAGACAATGTAGATTTCAAATCTAAGGGCATAAAAGGAGGCAAAGAAGATCATTTCATAATTCTAAAGGGAAGAATGCCTTAGGAAGCTATAAACATTGTAAACATATACGCACCCAACATAGGAGCACCCAAATATATAAGGAAAATCTTGGAGAACTTCAAGAAAGATATAAACAGCAACACAATTATAGTAGGACACTTTTACACCTCACTGTCAACAATGGACAGATCTTCCAAACAAATAATCAACAGAAACAGCAGCACTAGGCTAAATGGGCATAACTGATATAGAATCTTTCACCCCCAAAAAGCAAAATATACCTTCTTTTCAAATGGACATGATACGATACGAAAAAAGCGTGAACAAATTCAAGAAAATTGAAGTCATGTCAAGCATTTTCTTTGATCACAATGGCCTGAAACTAGAAAGCAACCTATAAGGAAAAATTCAAAAACATTCAAATACATGGAGATTGAATAAAATGTTATTAAACAGTGAATGGGTAAACAATGAAATTAAGGAAGAAATAAAAAATTTTCTGGAAACAAATGGAAAATGAATACACAACAACCCAAAACGTACAGGACATAGCGAAGTCAGTTCTGGGAGGGAAGGTCATAGCAACACAGGCTTACCTAAAAAGATGGAAACATTTCAAATAAACAGCCTAAACCTGTACCTACAAGAGCTGGAGGAACAACAAACAAAGCCCAGAGCAAGCAGAAGGAAGGAAATAACCAAGATCAGAGCAGATTTAAATGACATAGAAACTTAAAAGAATAATTCAAAGAATCAATAAACCCAGTTACTGGTTCTTTGAAAAGATAAACAAAACCTGTGGGCTGTGCTTGCAGAGCTCCCCTGGACAGTCATGGATGAAATAAAAATACCCAATGTGTGATCTGCTTGAGGAGGAAAGGTGACAGGAGTTCCTCAAAGGAGAAAGGTCCTGAATACCTTCTTCCCTGTGTATTTACTGAGTTCAGCTCACACAGAGATACACAGTACGCACATAAAGCTCATCAACCAATGATCAAAATGCTATTGACATCATTTACAGATGATAGTTTGAGAAACACAGGGGTTGTCTCTGATCAGGGTTGGCTTTAGCTCAAGTGTCTGTTTCATAGCAACAGGGCAGAGCAAGTCTCAAAGGAAACAATGTATATTCTTTCTCTGGCCAGATTCACACCCCTGCCACCCTCCCACCCCTCCCCGGGGAGTATCTGTTCCAGTACAAGGTCACAGCTGCCTCTGGCATAGTTCCCAGGCTTTCAGGAGGGGAGAGGCAAAGCAGCTAAGAGACTAGGAGACTTTTACAGGAAGAGTGGGGACTCTGGCTATGAGAAAGCCAAGAGGTGAGGGTCTTTCTGCCCCTTCTCTGAAGACCCCTAAGTCCTTCCCTGATATACCATCGCAACTGAGCCTGTCTTGGGTTGCACCCACCTGGGGGTCTTACCTGTCATTGGCTAACCAGTCATCCACCCAGGCCAAGCAGGGGGAAGTGAGAGAGGCGAGGGCTGCACTCCTGTCAGGAGGAAATGTTCTGTCTCCTTAGTGGCTCATGTCCCCAAGGCCTTTTCACTCAGCTCTAGCCATGGGACCCTTAATGTCTGTTAATAAGGCTACAGACCCTGCAACCAGGCAGGACAGCTCCCAAAAGATAAGCCTTTAATCAGACTCATCAAGAAAAAAAGGAAGAGGATGCAAATGAAATTAGAAATAAAAGAGAAGAAATTACAACTGAGATCACAGAAATATAAAGTGTAACAAATTACAACAAACAACCATATGCCAAGAAATCTGAAAACCAGGGTGAAATGGACAAATTTCTAGAAAAATATAATCTTCCAAAATTGAATGAAGAAACAGAAAGCGTAAACAGACTGGTAACAGCTGGTGAAATTGAAGCAGTAATCAAAAAACTCCCTACACACAAAAGACTGAGATTAGACAGTTTCACAGGAGAATTTTACAAAACATTTAAGGAAGGGCTAACTCCTATTCTTCTCAAACTATTCAAAAATCTAAGAAGAGGGAGGACTCCCAAACTCTTTTTATGAAGCCAGCATCATCCTAATCTAATCCCAAAACCAGATAAAGACACAACAAAGAAAGAAAACTACAGGCCAATATCACTGATGAACATAGACACTAAAATCCTCAACAAAATATTGTCAAACCACATCCAGCAATACATTAAAAAGATCATAAACCATGATCGTGGGATTTATCCCAGGGAAGCAAGAATGATACACTATTTGCAAATCAGTAAACATAATACATCACATAAACAAGACAAAAGACAAGAATAACATGATCATATTAATAGACGTGGAAAAAGTATTTGATAAGGTACAGCACCCATTTATGATAAAAACACTCAGCAAAGTGGGAGTAGAGAGAGCATACTTCAACATAACAAAGGCCATATATGAAAAACCTATAGCCAACATCACACTCAATGGGCAAAACCTAAAAGCTTTCTTACTAAGATCAGGAAGAAAACAAGGATACCCACTGTCACCATCTCTATTCAACATAGTAATGAAAACCCTAGGCATAGTGATCCAACAAGGAAAAGAAGTAAAAGGCATCCAAATTGGCAAGGAGGAAGCAAAACTGCCATTGTTTGCAGATGACATGATAGTGTACATATAAAACCATAGAGACTCTATCTACCAAAAAACTATTCAACCTAATAAGTGAATTTGGCAAAGCAGTGGGATAGAAAGTCAATATTCAGAAATCAAGGGCATTTTTATACACCAACAATGAAATACCAGAAACAGCTATCAGGAAAAAATACTATTTGCTATAGCAACAAGAAAAATAAAGTACCTAGGAATAGACTTAACCCGGGAAGTAAAAGACCCATAAAGAAATTAAAGTAGATACAAATAAATGGAAGCACATATCATGTTCATGGATTGGAAGAATTGATATCATCAAAATGTCCATACTAACCAAAGGAATGTAAAGGTTCAATGCAATCCCTATTAAAATACCAATGACATATTTCACAGATATGGAACAAACACTTCAAAAATTTATACGGAACCATAAACAACCCCGAATAGCTGCAGCAATTTTGAGAAAGAACAAAGTAGGAGGGATCACAATACCTGACATCAAACTATATTAAAAGCCCACTGTAATCAAAAACAGTCTGGTACTGGCATAGGAACAGACTCATAGATCAGTGGAACAGAATAGAGAGCTAAGAAATAAACCCATGTCTCTATGGTCAATAAATATTCAACAATGGGGGCAAAGGCATAAAATGGAGTAAAAATAGCCTCTTTAAGAAATGGTGTTGGGAGATCTGGACAGCTACGTCAAAAAAATGAAACTCAATCACCAACTTATACCATGTACAAAAGTAAACTCAAAATAGAGAAAGACTTAAATATAAGTCAGGACACCATAAAAGCCCTAGAGGAGAACATAGGCAGGAAAATCTCAGAAGTTCCATGCAGCAAATTTTCACCAATATGGCCCCTACAGCAAGGACATAAAGCAAAGAATAAACAAATGGGACTTCATCTAAGTAAGAAGCTTCTACACAGCTAAAGGAAACATCAGCAAAATGAAAAGGGAACGAACCGTATGTGAAAATATGTTTGCCAATGATACCTCGTACAAGTTTTTGATCTTTAAAATACATAAAGAACTCACATGACTCCAGTCCAGGCAATGTACAATCCAATTAAAAAATGGGCAAAGGATTTGAACAGATACTTCACCATGGAAGACATACAGAGGACCCAGAGATATAGGAAAAGATCCTCAGCATCACTAGCTATCAGAAAGATGCAAATTAAAACCACAATGAGATACCACTTTATACAGGTCAAAATAGCCATATTAAACAAATCATCAAACAACAAGTGCTGGCGAGGCTGTGGAGAAAAGGGAACCCTAATACATTGTTGGTGGGAATGCAGACTGGTGCATACACTGTGGAAAACAGTATGGAATTTCCTCAGACAACTAAAAATGGAACTTCCTTTTGATGCAGCAATTCCATTGCTGGGATTATACCCTAAGAATCTTGAAACACTAATTTAAGAGAACCTATGTACCCCTATGTTCATAGCAGCACAATAGCCAAGTGTTGGAAGCAACCTAAGGGCCCACTGGTAAATGAATGATCAAAAAATATCGTACATTTACATAGCAGAAAGAAAGAAGGAGCTTCTACCTTTCTCTACAGCATAGATGAAACTGGAGAGCATTATGCCAAGTGAAATAAGCCAGGTGGTAAATGACAAAAAACATATGGTCTCACCTATAAGTGGAACCTAACCAACAAAGCAAACAAGCATGCAAAATATAACTGGAGACGTTGAAATAAAGAATAAACTGACAATAACCAGAGAGGAGTGGTTAGGTATGTAAGGGGGAAAGGAGGGGAAGGGTCATCAAGAAACATGTATAAAGACTCATGGACAAAGCCAAAGGGGGAAATATTTAGGGTTGGAGGTAGGAGTACGGTGGAAACAGAAAGTGGTGGAGGGAAAGTCAAGACAACTGTACTTGAACAACAATATAAAAATGCAGCCCCCGCCCCCAAACTGTGATATATTACACAAGGGAATACTATACAGCAGAAAGAAAAAAGGAACTCCTACCCTTCACAACAGCATGAATGGAATTGGAGACCATTATTCTAAGTGAAATAAGCCAGCCAGTGAAAAATACCATATGATCTCACCTATAAGTGGAACCTAATCAACAAAACAATCAAATGAGCAAAGAAACTTGCAAATAAAGAACAAACTGACAGTTACCAGAGTGGAGGGGCAAGGTGGATAACGGGGAAACAAAGGGAAGAGGCATACAAAACATGAACAGAGGACTCACAGGCATGGACAATGGTGTGGAGAGATTGTGGGTGTGGGGGGTGATGTTGTAGGGGAGAGTAATGGGGAAAAAGGCAGGATGACTGTAACTGAACAACAATAAAAAAATAGTCAGATCATGTCATTTTTCCGTTCAAAAACTCCACTAAATTTCCCTCTCAGTAAAAGTCAAAGTCCTTTGTGGTCTGGAAGGCCTTCCCTGAACTTTTCCTGCACTACCTTTTTCTGACCTCACTGTCTATCCTCTCCCTTTAGCTGACTCTTTTCTCGCTCCTTGACCAAACAGATATTCTTCACACTTGCCAGCATATCCCTCTTACACAACCTCTACATGTACATACCTTCCCTAACACAACACTATGACTCATTCAGTTACTTCATTCTAACCTCTAATTAAATGCCAACTTATGAGATCACTCTTTAGAAAACAGGACCCTCATCAATCTACTTACTCTATTTTTTACAGTGCACTTTCATCACATGTCATATTTCTATTTCCCCAACATTATTATGAAAACTTTCAAACAAACACATTAAAAGAATTAGCCCATGAAACCCCATATTCCCAATATAAAATTATAAAACAAACATTTGGCTCTACTTGCTTGATCATATATGTGTCCCTCCATTAACCCATTTCACACACATCAGTATGTTCACTTCTAACCTCAATAGATTATATTATACTTTAACTTCTTTACTTTTGTGTTGTCCGTCTGCTCTTCATTGTACCTGCATTTAGTATATACTTAATAACTATTTGTTTGATGAATGAATGGTCATTGGTATTTTAATTAATCTCCAAGAGTGATTCTGAAGCAACTCAAAGAGTGGGACTCATGGTTTAAATACAGCGCATGCCCCCTGCCCTCAGCAATAACATTACTGGGTTGTCCAAAGAGTCTGTATGGTTTTTTCTGTAAAATAAAAGACATACTTTTCGTTTTCACCAATTACTTTATTGATTTGGGTATTTTGAGTATGTTGGCTATTGTTCTCAACTAATGTCTCGATCTGATCACTATCAACTTCAGCTGGTCTACTTGACTGGTGGATCATTGTTGAGCAAGAAATCTCCAGTAAGAAACTTGGCAAACCACTTTTGATACATTCGATTAGTCACAACACCTTATCCAGACACTGCACAAATTTTTTTTTTTGCATTTCAGTTGTGTTTTTTCTTTCTTGATATAATAAAGCATAATACGCCAAAAATGTTGCCTATTCCACCTTCAGTATTAAAATGTTTACACAAAAATTCACCAATTTTGATAAGCTTTTTAAAAATGCATGCTGATATGACAGCTGTTACAATACAATCTAACAAAATTGTTTCAAATGAAGTTAAAGAAAACTAAGCGCTATTAGAGTCATTTTACAAAAAAACAAAAACAAAAACAACAAAAAAACTTTGGCCAACCCAATAAAAAATTCCTTACTAGACCTGCAGAAACGCATCGCCTGGAACCTGCTGCCTATCCGTCTTCAACTTTAAGATGCTCTCACCTTCTTCCCTCACCGGGCGCCCACTACACTGGCCTACAGGGAGTGGTTCAGGCTGGAATTAAAGAACAAGACATAACTTGAATCCTCAAAAAAAAAGAACCCAAGTAAAGGTAACTAGATAGAGAAATATAAGACTATATAAAAGTATTTTTGTTTGGAACTCTTTGCTTCTTCTATCTGATTTAAAAGATCACCATATAAAGTAATAATTATAAAAATGTGTTGATGGTATATTAATTTCCTGTTTCTGATATAACAAATTAACATAAACATAGTGGCTTAAAACAACCCAAATCTATTATCTTACAGTCCTGGAGTTCAAAAGTCTGACAAAGGGTTTAATAGGTTAAAATAAATGTGTCCACAGCAAGACTTTGTTCCCTTCTGAAGGCTCAAAGAAAGAATCTATTTCATTGTTTTTTCCAACTCCTGAGGAATGCTTATTTTAGCACATCATGGCTTTCTTTCTCGATCTTCAAAGTCAGCATATTGTATCTTTCTGTGCATTTCTTCTGTTCTCACACCTGTGACTCTTTCAAGGATGCTGTGACTGCACTGAGCCCAGGTGGATAATCTAGGGTCCCCAATAGAAGGCCTGCTCATTCACAACATTAATTCCTCTTTGCCTTGTAAGGGCAACGCATTTACAGGATCTAGGGATTAGGATATGGACATCTTTGGGGGAGTCATTACTCTGCCTACCAATGATTAATTTACTTATGATTTTACTTATGATTTAATCCAAACTAAATTGTTTTAAATTAAAATGTAATTGAAATCTTGGGGGCAACCACTGAGAAAATAACTCTAAAAACGATAGTAAAAGACAATCATAAAACTAAACTGGGACTCTACAAAACATATATTTAATATAAATTGCAGTAATGACAGAATGAAGTATAAAACAAAAATAACACATGTAGAAAACAAACACCATGTCAGACATAAATCCTACCCTATTGATAATCACATTAAATGTAAACATTAACTACTCAAACAGGTGGCAGATATAGGCAGGAGGTATAAAAATAACATGATCCTAGTATATGCTATCTACAAGAGACACAATTATAGGACACAAAAAGGTTGAAAGAAAGAATGGAAGAGACATATTATGCAAAGACTAATCAAAAGTAAGCTTCAACAGGTATATTATTATCAGACAAAACAGACATTAAGACAAAAATTGTAACTAGAGAAAAAAAGAACATTTTATAATAAGAAGGT
Organism: Tonatia bakeri; assembly: GCA_004024845.1. Taxonomy (NCBI): domain Eukaryota; kingdom Metazoa; phylum Chordata; class Mammalia; order Chiroptera; family Phyllostomidae; genus Tonatia; species Tonatia bakeri. The sequence goes on from PVIA01011850.1 coordinate 12,238, forward strand.
CGATCTCAGGAAATTATAAGTCATAAGTGTTGGGACCCACCCTGCCTGCTTTCAGAAGCTATAACTCCCCATGGCTAAGGCTGAGTGAGAGACCTTGGGACCCTAAGCCACTAAGGAGACAAAGCTTACCTCCCTGGCAGGGGTGCTGCCTCTGTCCTCTTTTACTTCACCCTGCTTGGCCCCGAGCAGATGACTGGTTAGCCAATGACGGGTAAGATTTCTCAAGAGAGGGATGACCTAAGACAGGAATGGTCACAAAGGGGCCCTCAGGGAAGGACCTGGGGGGCAATAGAAAAAGGGGGTGATGAACCTTCGCCCCTTGGCTTTGACATAGCCTGAGTCCTCATTCTGTCTGTGAGAAGTCTCCTACTCTCTTGGCTGCCTTACTTCCCCTGCATGACTTAAGCCTGAAACAAGGACAGAGGGCAGTGCAGCCCTGGGCAGGAAGGGCAGTTCCCCGGGGTGATCAGGCCTAAGAAAGTATGCATAAGATCCTATGAAACCTGCTTTGCTAAGAATATCCTCAACTTAAATGATAAGCATCCAAGCATGAAATGCATTTGTTTTCCCAAGTTTTATAGCCCTTTAGCTAACTGACCCTGACTCAGAATAAGCCCTCATAGTTCTTTGTATGTTATCTGTTGTTTGATCCTTACTGCCTCACAATGAGTGATGAGCTTTCCCTGTACTCCTGTGCAAATTGAGCCCAGTAAAAGCCCATTGAGGAAAAGGCTCCCAAGCAGATCATGTCTTGGTAGAATTATTCTCATCCATTGTGGACAAAGCTCCCCAACCTATAAGCATATAGGCAACTAATTAAAGAGCCTCAAAATACATAAAGCAAATGCTAACAGAAATGAAGAGAAAGACAATTTGACAATTCAATGCCCTACTTTCAATTATAGATGGATAACTAGCCAGAAGATCCATAAGGAGAGAGAAAACAGCATACTCTTAAATCACTAAGAGATCAAAGAAGAAATTGTAAAGGAAATTGGAAAATACTTTTGAGTTGGTTGAAAGAAAAAGTCAGGATACCAAAACACATGAAACACATTTAAAACAGATCTTAAAAGGAAATTAACAGCTTAAAATGCCTATATTAAAAAAGAAAAATCTCAAATTAATAAACTAATTACACACCTTAATAAACTATATAAAATAAAGCAAACTAAACCAAAGATAATCAGAAGACAGGAAATAAAGATTAGAGGGAGATGAACAAAATAGACTACAAAATAGAGAAAATCAATGTAACTGTAAGATGATTCTTTGAAAAGATCAAGAAAACCAGCAAACTTTTAGCTAGACTGACCAAGAAAAAAGAGAAGACTCATAAAAATATTAGGAATGAAAGAGGAAATATCACTACCAACCTTACAGAAATAAAAAGGATTATAAGTAGATTGGTGGTTGCCTAGGTCTTGGTGTGGGTAGTGACTACTAACAGGTATGAGGTTTCATTTGGGATTATGAAATGTCCTGCATTTAGATTGTTGTCTCAGTTGTAAGACTATGAATATACTAAAAACCAATGAACTATACTTTAAATAAGTGAATTTTATGGTAAATGAATTATATCTCAATAGAGTTGTTTGGAAAAGTCGGGATAAAACAGGACCCAAAGTATAGAGAAAATGATTATCTCCTGAGAAGGGGGAAGGTACGTCCTTCATGAAATCAGAGGGAAATATGAGGAAAAGGTGCAAAAGAGTATTAAGTGAAATAAAAAATTTGAGGCCTGATGATGAAACATCTTCCTTTCTTTTCCAGATCTCAGGCCTTTTCACGGAGCTGTCCTCCCAATATCTCAGAAGTGCTGCCTTCTCACAGCTCAGCTATGTGACCCACCTGTCATGGCCTTCTCCATATTAGTTTCCATCACTCACCTGGGCACCACTCTTTTGTCTCCTTCCTTTTAACAATCCAGGGCTCCTTCCCCTGTTCCAATAAGGAGATCACATCCGGCTTAGAATCAGAAAGTCCTACTCAAGGTAAAAAAAGGGGACAAAGGTATATTGTGGGTATCTCAGAATTGAAACCAGTTCATGATTATCAAGAAAGAGGAGTAGGTAGATGAAGGGTGAAGGTCAGAGGAGTAAAAAAGATAAAATTGTAAAATGGAGCAACTAATTTTTAATTTCACAAGAAACAACAATTCTTTGGTAAGTAAGAATTATTAATTCAGCCAGGCACTTGAAAAACCACTTCTAAGAAATTGATAACAAATAACATAAATATTCCAGAAGGCAAATTCTGAATTTTGAGGGGCAGATAAACTTACCCAGTGAGATCAAGTTGTTATAATTTTCCAACATTACAGCTCGGTATAAATCCTTCTGAGCAGAGTGCAAGCATTCCCACTCCTTCTGAGAGAAGAAAATGGCCACATCTTTGAACTTCAAGCCCTGAAACCACAGATGAATATACTATTTGTGAAATTAATGGACAAAATATTTAAGATAGACTAAAAGAAAATGGAGAAAGCAATTCAGTAAGGGAACACTGTTGGGAAAAGAGGCTACGCTGGACCCTTCAACATGGATGGGCGAGTATGGGAATGAGAGTGATCAGAGCACACATCATTCTTGGCACACACATCATTCTTGAACATGCTTGCAACTATAATATAACCCCTTGGCATTATCCTCTCCCATTATCCACCCAGATCTGGGAATAAATAAAGGCCATATAACTGGTGTTTCCAAATTAAAACTGTACACTGAAGTACACAGCATACTCTATGTTCAGAACATAACACTTGGATCATCTCCTTCCCATTTTCACAATAAAGAAGTTAAAAAAAAAACCTGAACCAGACATCATTTTTACAGGTGATATGACACCCCATCCTTATGTATTCAATGTTATTATTTTGGAGCAGTAGGTTGGACAAGCTCATTAGGGTTCTTTTGCAGTTACGAGAGTCATAGTCCTCAACAATTTATATATCTGGCTATATTATTCCTGTTACTATAACTTATCCCTAATTGTATGCTCCTTGTCCCTGAGGAAGATCCAGACTCACACTGATGTGACCCAAGAAAAACATACACTACATAATTTCAAAATGGACCCACTTATGATACCTATCTGGCATCAATTCCTTGGAATATCACATAATTCCAAACACGAAATTTATCATATCCCTAAATCTTAAAAATCTGAGAGCTAGAGGTATGGACAAATATTGAGTCTGCAACAAATCTACATCAATCACCTTCTTATATAATTGAAAAACCCAAGTTTCGAACACAGGATCCCACTTAGCCAACTTATCTCCACTTACCAAATCAGAGCCCTAACAAAAGAAGTATATGTTTCCCAGCAAGGGTTGGTTTTCCTACTCCATCATACTTCTGGTGGAAGGGTATGCACTTAAGGAATGCTAAGTGGTTTGCAAAATGAATACCTAAACATTTGTTAGAGAACAGAAAGAAAGCAACCCTTGGTAGCATCATTCATTGGAATGGGAAGAACTGGGGAGCAAGTTCCTTGATGGGCTCAGGGAAGCAGTAATTTTCAGGAAAAAGAAACCCACTGTTAAATTTCCCAAGATAAAACATGAATTCAATGAAAGACAAGAGAAATGTCAATTCACATATGTAATGGCTTTTAGGGTTGAAAAAAATCATCATTTACATACTGGGCTCATGCTAGAAAATGCAGAACTTGAAAAGACAAAAAAGGAAGAAGCAAAAGCAGCTCTGAGCCACCAGACTGACCTCACAGTTCCCAAAGGATTGACAATGAATTTGTCTCCTCTTCCCTTGCTAGAGAACACAAGGGGTGCCAAAGGCAATATACTATTACTGAAAGGAACCCCCCAGGTTCATTATGTCTGCTGCCTTATAGGAAAGACATCTCTCAATGCCAGAGATTCGTGAAAAGGAAAGGAAATGTTTATTTAATGCTATACAAACTTAAAGTAGTGACCTAATGTCTTCATCAAAATTCCAAAGTCCCTTAAAACACCCACAAACACACACAGTCCTTCCTTCCCCCTTTGCCCAGTCTGGGGTACTGTATCTCAGGAAAAGAAATAGAAGTCTGAGGCTCAGGCAGCCCCCAGTTCTTCCCAGTAATCCATACTCGGCTGGTAGGCGTCTCTCGGTTCCCGGCACCATCAGCTGTGTTGCCGGGATCTCTGCTAAAGCTGGGTGGTGGTTCCCCTACTAATGCTGAGGGGGTCCCCACTCTGGCAAAGCTGCGTGGTTTTCCATCCACAATGGCTGCAAGGAGCGAGGTCGCCACTCTGCCAAAGCCCCATTGTGATTCTCTCTTACAGGGCTGCAGGAGTCCCCACTCTGCTAAAGACCGAGTGGTTCTCTCTCTGCACTGGCTGTGGTCCTCCCTCTGCACTGGCTGCAGAGTCTGGGTTTAAATCCCCACACCAATCTTGCTCTGGAGCCCCATTTCCAACTCCTCCCACAATTGCCAGCACCTTCATATCCTTCCAGCTTCACTGGGCTGCCATAGTGAGTCTGGGCAGGCATGGCCCCATGCCCTGGAGCCAATCATCTCCAAGCTCTCACGTAGGTGCTGTAAAAAGGGGGAGTTGCCTCCTAGTAATGTCTTGGGGGGAAGTTACTTCCATCCCCCTGGCTCAGATCACTGCCACAGCTATTAACATACCTACACAACCAGTTAAAGGTTATAGATATGTTAAGTAACGACTCCAGAGGTTAGCTGCAAAGCTGTTGCTATGCAAAACAGCTCTCAATGGCCCTGCTACATTTGTCCCTTCCCCCAACTCACACCTGAAGGGGGAAGGGGTGAGGACATCATATATGTCTTTCTAATATTTTCTGGACACCCTGAGTTCTGGGCCCCACTCCAAATCCCTATATGGGGTCCCCCTCTTGGCTGCACCCTCTAACACCCTGTCCCAATCTTTTTGCTTTTGGTACCTCATCCATCTCTCTCTCTCTCTCTCTCTCTCTCTCTCTCTCTCTCTCACACACACACACACACAGACACACACACACGCACACACACACAATCCAGCTGTACATAATATGTTAGAAGAAACAACTTTCTCAGCATCAGGAGCTGATCTGAGCCCAGAAGGGCCTGTTCTGAACTCTCCTAGGCAAACCTTTGTTCTACCCTCTAAAAGACACTGATCTCCTCAGTTATAGAGGTGAAGCAGGAGACAGCACAGGAAGAACTCTGAGACTGCAATACCGTCACTGGCCAGCATTTATCACCCTGGTTGCCAGGAAACGCCTTTTACCAGTTAGGTAGAATGAATAGTAAACCGAGGCAGGGAGGAGGAAGGAGACAAGTCTCACGTGCTAACTCAGCAGTCCTGAGCCTGGTCTGATAATATTACCAGGTGTTCCAACATCACAAGAAATACTATATTAGCAAGAAAGAAGGAAAGTCCTTGAAATTCTATGTAACATTTCCACTATCTGTGAAAGAAAGGCTTGAAACCATGCTTTCATCCCAAGGCCTGAATGTGGGGGAGGGTCCCTGGTGCTTACAGAAAGAGCCCATAAACAACTTTGGTTAATTGTCTACCTCTGGTCACTATCTGTTTTACAAGGGAGTCCCTGATGCTTACAGAAAGAGCCCATAAATAACTTTGCAAAGTGCCCCAATTTCAATGAACTACCTCCTGTCACGTATTTGTTTTACAACAAGATGAACAAATGGGGTCTGCAGCAAGATAAGGATTCGGACTAACAGACCCCTACACATCCCTAAGTTTGAATAGTCACATTTCCCCAGGAAAGCTGGCACCACATTTACCCGTTAATCAAAATGCAACTTTTTTCCCTCCTATCCCACCAACTATATAAGTCCTAAGAACAAAGGACTTGCTTTCTCTCTCGGGGGCTCTTCATTCTCAAGCCAAAGGGTCTCTGGCCACCCAGCCTCAGGCTGCCCAGGGGCTTGCCACCCTGGTCTCCAGCCTGTGTTGCTTTCCTCACCCTGCTTTTCCCTGAAACTCTGCCTTTCACCCCCTACTCTACCCGGTCCTGTTCTCTTCCATGGAAATGGGCCACTAATAAACTGATTACATACTACTAGATTTGCTGATATGTAATTCTTTACACGCGTCAACAAGAAGAACCAGGTCTCTCCCGTCAACAGAGGCACCCTAAAGACTTGACTGAGTCCTCAGGCCCAGTAACACAGGATACTTGGGCAGGCCCAACCCTAGACAATGGTTTTTGCAACAGACAATAGTTTCTGCCCAGCCACCCAAGAGTTAATAGACTCAGTGCATAAGGTAACTTCCTGGCTTTGTTCCCCTATCCCAGAACTCAAACTGAAACCTCCACCCACAAAGACCCTGTCCAGAGTCACCAATACTGAGCTAAACAATCCACCAAGATCAGCGGGCCCTGAGCAGCCAAAGCGGAGATCAACTACATGCAGTTTGCAATGGCTTTACACAACCCACGATCCTCAGAATCCTCATAGGCAGCATATCCTGGTTCCTGATCAAGATCACCCATGGCTTTCCTGCCTGACATTATTCCCTCTCACACCTACACTGAAGCCTTACTGCTGATAGGCAATATTCATTATAGCTCAAGTACAATTCTTGTGCATTAAGCACTTTAAGTTCCTGGTATCTTATACATATATATTAATCCTGAGGAGAAGCCAATGAATCCTAACTTAAAGAAAACTTGTTTAAAAAAGTAATGTCATTTACTCAAATTTGCAGCTAACAGTGGCATAGCTGGGTTTTGAATCTAAATTTCTCCAACTCTAGAGTTGGTTGCCTTACACTTCTGTCTCTTGTAGATGCAGCCCAGAATTCCCTGGTCGTTCAAAAGAACCCTGCTCTAGGCTTTGTACTTAGGGGAGCAGAAAATGCTTGGTCTTTCTGTTTGTTAGTGCAGGGCACAGAATTCTGTAAGCAGAAATCAAAGTTAGATAAGAAAAAGAAGTAAGAAGCAGTCATGCAAACAAAATTCCTTTATCCAAAAGTATCATTCAAAATCCTCCATTACTCTGGTTCAGTGCGGACACTGGGGACACAATAACTCTGACCCAGCACCCTCCCTAAAAAGCTCAGAATCAGGGGGGAAAACCAGAAAAGTAAACAATCACAGGGCATTAAACTCTGTGGGGGATTGATTAATATTTCTAAATCACCAGTTGAAAAATAATGTAAATGTACAATATACTGAAATATTTTTGTAATGCAGTGATGAGTTGGTAAACAAGGAAAACAACCTTCAGTGGCTAAAACTAAGTCAAAATGGGAAATAAGAGGGATGTATTGAGCCACTGACACTTGTTTTACCAGAAAAACTCTGCTGAGCCCAGATGACCACAAGCTTTGACATTCATAACCTTAAAGAGTAGGTGGATAGGAGACTAAACCCATAGCTGTTCAAGACAGGAATCTAATTTGTTCTGTACTGCAAAGACCTGGGACCTCTAGAACCTTGCCCATACACAATGAAAATGTTATGTAATTCTTACAAAATCTGCAGGGAAATGGAGGACACTATGGTAACCATTTATAAGAGGTTGTAACAAAAAATACAACTTTAGGGCTAGGATGCTTACATGTGAATCCCTGTTCCATGACATGTTAATTTCATGACTTCGGACAGTTAACATGACTACTGAAAATCCAAGAAGACTGATCTGAGACAGAGAGATGCTTGTTCTCCAGATGCTCTGTCTAAAGTGTTGAAGCTTTATGCAGGAATCCTGCTGCATGGGTTATTATTCCCTTTGCTCTCGTTATGTTCCTGGTTCATTGAATTGGCCCAGAGGAGGGTGCAGAAGACAGCTTGGAAATCTAGAGATGAATAAGCCTGGCACAACTGGTGAGCAGAGAAGATTCTTCTGTTATTAATGTACTAACTGTATCTGGGAATTAATGAAAATGCCACTTACACTGCAGATACTGTAAGGTTGTCCTTGGGAAGGGTAGCACTGTCACTGGGGACTGCAAAGAAAATGGCCTGACCCTACCAGTTGTTGGAAGAAAAACATTCTCCCTAAGGAACTGTTAACAACAAGTCAGCTCTCCCACAGGTCTGTGGCTCACACTCACATTACTAAAGAAAATCTAAAAAACTTGCCCTCTAAGAATCTACTTTAAGACAGTCTGGTTTGGCAGTGTTACCGGCAGAAGCGAACAATGTCTAATCCTAGACAAACAACCAGGCCTCAGAATCCATGGGTAAAATACCAAGGAAAATGACCCAAGAGTCAAAAATAATACAACACTGTATTGTGAATGTACTGTATGCCACTACATACTACATTATAAATGCCTGTTATATAAATTTCACTTAAATAAAAATAAAATGTGAAGAGGCATAATTCTATGATTAAATAGTCAGAAAAATATGTAAATATTTAAACTTTTCATTATATTTGAAAAAATTTTAAATAAAACATTGGAGGGTAATATCATACCCACAAAGATCCATAGATAATGCCAACAAATATAAAACAGGCACTTAACATATTTTTAAAACAGGAGGTAAGATGGTAAGAAACAAAACTCCACAAATGACAGGTAGATTTAAAAGAAACAAAGAAAAACTTCTAGAAGAGAAACCATAATACTTTAAATTACACAATGACTGGAATAAATATTCTCTGAAGAGAAAAATTACTGGTCTAAAAGATATAAAAACATTATGCAGCATGCTATCAAGAAAGACAGTGTGGAGCTCTGGCCAGTGTGGCTCAGCTGGTTGGAGCACTGTCCTGCAGATTGGAAGGTCGCTGGTTTTGACTCCTGGCAGGGCACATCCCTAGACTGCAGGCTCGGGCCCTAGTTGAGGTGCATACAGGAGGCAGCCAGTCAATCTGTCTCTCTCTCACTCTTTCTCTCTCTCCCCGCCTCCCACTCCTTTCTCCTCTTTCTAAAATCAGTAAGCACATCCTTGGGTGAGGATTAAAAAAAAAGAAAGACAATGTAAGAAAGTATAAAAGTTAAGAATATAAAATGAGAAGGTTTAAGAGATATCAAACTAGAGTTCTGGAAGTAAAAAGAAAAAAAACTTTAAAAAATCAGTAATTGAAGACACAAAGTTTTTAGAACTGGCAAAAAAAAAGCATTATTCAGAAGCTCAATGAGTTTCAAACAGGATAAATAAAAAGAAATCCTAGACAATTATATCAAAACTGCAGAGCATTAAAAGCAAATAGATATGTTAAAAGCAATTTTAGACTAAAGAGAAATTGTTTACAAAAGAAAAACAGATGATTGTTCAATAGCAACAATGCTATCCAGAAGACAGCAGACTATCTCAGTAGTTTAAAAGAAAATCATCTTGATAAATGAGGGCAAATAAAGATATTTAAGAACAAACAAACAAACAAAACCCCGCAGAAATTCATTCAAGTATGTATATACTTCCGTCTGAAGAAAAATGATACCAGGTAGAGGGTTTGAGACATAACAGTGGTGAATGAAGAAAGTGGTATTAAGTGTGGATACCTTAAGCTAACATTCAAATATAAAATAATAAAAATGTTTTATGGGTTAAAAAATGATGGAAGAAAAGTATCTGACAACAATATAACTTATTTTTAGCAACTGGAATATCCTATTTCTTTACACTATTCAACAAGAGCATAAATATGTTCTTTAGTTTTAGACATTGGTAAGTTAAGAAAGTATGTTAAAATTTCCAAGGTAACCAGTAAATAAACAGACTAGTTTCTAACTTTCAAACTCACAGAGGGGAAATAAAATGAGATGTTTAAATTACAGAAAAGTTAGAATAAAAAGCACAAACTAAGTCAATAAGGGTACTTTCAATTATATCAGTAATTACCACCACTAATGGAGTAAGTGTTCTCATTAAAAGATAAAGTTGGCGGCCCTGACTGGTGTGGCTCAGTGGGTTGGGCATCATCCTGCAAAGTGAAGGTTGCCAGTTGTATTCCTGGTCAGGTTACATGCCTGAGGTGTGGGCCAGGTCCCTGAGTCAGGCATGTAAGAGGCAACTGAGCAATGTTTGTCTTGCACATTGATGTCAATCCCTCCCTTTCTCTATCCCTTCCCCACACTCTTACAAGAAATAAAATCTTTAAAAAAATAAAAGATAAGTTAGTAGAAAGACCAAGCCCAGTTATATTCTGTTTATGAGACATATCCAAAACAAATATCCAGAATGACTAGGAGAGGCCAAAGATAACTTTCATACACAGCTAAAATATAAATATGTTCTATGTAGACACAGATACATATAAAAAAATAACAAATCCTCATCATTATGGGAGAACACATCACTCAAAATTGATAGACACAGCAGACAAAAAGTCAGTAAAAAAAATTAACAAGCTTGATACAATGGCCAAATAAAGAACAATGCATTCATTCAAAATCAATCATATGTGGAGGATTCAGAAAAACTGAACACATTGGGCTTTAACATAGATAACCATTTTGCACAAATACATACTAATAAAAAGATGCATATTCATAAGACAGCTTATGGAGAGGTAGTAAATGAAATGAAAGATAAGAAATAAATAAACAGAATAAGAAAATGACCTTGCTCAGACCAGTGATAACAAAATCCCATGAAGTAAAGACTATAAATAATGTAACAATGTACTTGATGCATCTCCCCACACTCCCAAGGGAAACCAGTGTAGTAAGACAAAAATTAGAACAAAAATGAAGGCTGAAAAAGGAAAACACTGCATATACATGTAATACAATTATTTACAGACAGAAAGTGTCCTTATTCATCAATGATATAATTATCTAGTTAGAAGACTCCCAAATTCAAAGGAATCTGCAGATATTAGAATGAAAGTTCAGCAGGCTGGATGATATAAAATCAATATCTAAACAGAAATTTCATATCTGTATGCCAGAAACAATGAGGAAATTATGTTTAAAACTTAATACCGTTTACAAATACCACAAAATACAAAACTTCCTGTTAGATAGAACAAGGGTCTCAAGGTTCTTGTTAAATGTTAAAATGTAGCACAGTATTTTGTAGACACAGTTGTAAACAGGGTGGGGTTGACAAGAACTCAACCAGATAAGCATAGCAAAGACAGTGTCAACGTTTAATTAGTTAAATAGTGTATATAAGCAATGGCTAAGCCTCTCTTCCTGGAGACAGAGTTTTGATTGTGAATACTCTGTCTCCTTTACTTGCTGCAAATAAATAAAACTACCTATCAATTGCCATGTTTCACTGTTTAATAGAACACCCCAAGTGGCAAACCCTTAAGGTTGCTAACACTAAGAATAAAATTAACAAAAGATGTGTAAAACTCTAATTATAAAATTTTACTAAAAAACATTTTATAGCCCTGGCTGGTATAGCTCAGTGGATTGGGTGTAGGCCTGTGAATCAAAAGGTCACTGGTTCAATTCTCAGTCAGGGCACATGCCTGGGTTTCGGACCTGGGTTATGGGCCAGGTCTCCAGTTAGGGGAACACGAGAGGCAACGACATACTGATATTTCTCTCCCCTTCTTTCTCTCTCCCTCCTCCTCTCTCTAAAAATAAGTAAGTAGAATCTTTAAAAAAAAAAAAAACATTTTATAAGACCTACATAAGCAGGTATACCCAGTAAGAGGGAAAGGAAAACAGCTTTAACAATGTCAACCCTCTCTAGACTGACCACAGTCAACGTAGTACAAGTTGATATGCCAAGTGGATTTCTAGGAAACTTGATCAACCTATTCTAACATTTATATGAGAATCCAAAGGCCAGGGAACAGCTATGAGACTCCTGCAGAACACTATAGTAAAAGAACATGACTTATCAAGTATCGAGGACTGCCAGCCAAGATGCAGGCATAGGCAGACACACTGTGCCTCCTTGCACAACCAAAATAAGGACAACAAAAATTTAGAACAAAATAACAACCAGTACTGACAGAAAACTGAACTGTATGGAAGTCTGACAACGAAGGAGTTAAAGTAGACACATTCATCCAGACCGGTAGGAGGGGTGGAGTTGAGAGGCTGGACGGAGAGGGGTCCTGGCAAAAAAAGAAAGAAAAAGTGGTGGTTGGCAGACCCCAGGCATGCAAAGCAGCAGCTGATGGACCCTGAGCACGCAGGGCAGCAGCAGGAGGACCCAGCAAGGTGGCAAATTGTGGAGGGGTGCAGCGCACAGGGTGGCTTCTGTAACCGGGCGGTTCCACATTCACACGCAGATAAACCTGGCAAAACTGGGGATTGAGACAGACCATACAACCCAGGGTTCCACTGCCGGGAAATAAAGCCTCAAAACACCAAGTGAAAACATCTGTGGGGGTTGAGGTACTGGGAGAGACTCCCAGCCTCACAGGAGAGTTCACTGAAGAGATCCACAGGGTCCTAGAACGTACACAAACCCACCTACACCAGAGGAGCACAATTTGCTTGGAGGAAGTGGCAGAAGTGACTGAAATCCAGCACAGAGCAGAGCAACCCCATAGTTCCCTCTCAGACCCCTCCCCCACATACAGCATCACAACCCAGTGACTATATTGCCTTGCCTGCACAAACACCTAAGGCTCTGCCCCTCACTACGTAGCAAGCGCGTCAACACACACACACACACACACACACACACACACACACACACACACACACACACAAAATGGTCCAAATGAAAGAACAGATCAAAGCTCCAGAAGAAATACAACTAAGCAACAAAGAGATAGCCAACCTATCAGATGCACAGTTCAAAGCACTGGTGATCAGGATGCTCACAGAATTGGTTGAATTTGGTCACAAATTAGATGAAAAAATGAAGGCCATGCTAAGGGAAATAAAGAAAGATGTACAGGGAACCAATAGTGATGGGAAGGAAACTGGGACTCAAATCAATGGAGTGGACCAGAAGGAAGAAAGAAACATCTAATCAGAAAAGAATGAAGAAACAAGAATTCCAAAAAATGAGGAGAGGCTTAGGGACCTCCAGGACATCTTTAAACGTTCCAACATCTGAATTATAGGAGTACCAGAAGGGGAAGGGGAAGAGCAACAAGTGGAAAACTTATTTGAACAAATAGTAGAGGGGAACTCCCCCAATCTGGTAAAGGACTTAGACTTTCAGGAAGTCAGGAAGCTCAGAGTCCCAAAGAAGTTGGACTCAAGGAGGAACACACCAAGGCACACCATAATTTACATTAGCCAAGATAAAAATGAAGGAGAGAATCCTAGAAGCAGCAAGAGAGAAGGGGACAATAACCTACAAAGGAGTTCCTATCAGACTGTCAGCTGATTTCTCAAAAGAGACCTTGCAGGCAAAAAGGGGCTGAAAAGAAGTATTCCAAGTCATGAAAGGCAAGGACCTACATCCAAGATTGCTCTATCTAGCAAAGCTTTCATTTAGAATGGAAGGGCAGATAAAGTGCTTCTCAGATAAGGTCAAGTTCAAGGAGTTCATCATCACCAAGCCCTTATTATTTGAAATGTTAAAGGGACTTATCTAAGAAAAAGAAGACAAAAAACATGTATAGTAAAATGACAGCAAACTCACAATTATTAACAACCACACCTAAAACAAAAGCAAAAACAAACTGAGCAAAACAACTAGAACAGGAACAGAACCACAGAAATGGAGATCACATGGAGGGTTAGCAACAGGGGAGTGGGAGGAGGGGGGAGAAAAGGTACAGAGAATAAGTAGCATAGATGGTAGGTGGAACATAGACAGGGGGAGGGCAAGAATAGTATGGGAAATGTAGAAGCTAAAGAACTTATGACACATGGACATGAATTGAAGGGGGGGAATATAGGTGGAAGAGGGTGCGCAAGGTAGATGGGAGTGAAGGGGGGAAAATGGGACAACTGTAATAGCATAATCAATAAATTTTTTTTTAAAAAAGAACGTGACTTACCAAATATCAAGCTTTATTACACAGCTGTCTGAATATAATGTGGTTTTGGTACAGGGATAGAAAGATAGACCAGTTGTTTAGAAAAGACAGACTAGACCAATGTGTGTATATGGAAACTTAGTTAATGAGAGGACTGCCAGTGAAGTACAGAGGAAGAGTGACAATTATATTAAGATCTGACTTCCAAAGAGAGGTCCTTGCCTTTGCCTACCTCATGAGCTGTAATTTCAAAGCACTTCAAATTTCTCCAGTGACAGTGTTACAGAATCATCCAGTGGAGGTCCTACGGCTTGCTACAAAAAAGGCAAAACTCTGGAGGCAGAGTTCAGTGGAAAGGAAAAGGCATCTTTTATTTATTGACAATACAATTTGAAATAAGGCAGGTTTCTGCCTTGGAGTCCATCCTTCCATAATATCAAAAGAAAAACAGCCTTGCCACCCTCTGCAAGGCCCAGTCCTAGGCTGCATCTGGAATTTTTTTTCCCATTTAAAGGTACTGTCCTTGGAAAGATTAGGCAGCTGCAGCATGCTTCTGGTCAGTCTGCCGCAGACATCCTTTGAAGTCTGTGTGCACTAGCCGAAGTTCCACTTACAGTGTGCTGCTCCTTCCTTGGCTTCTGCCTGCTGGTCCAGCACTTCTTCCCTGTCTCTTCAGTCTCAGCTTGCCTGTGCAGCTATGCTCCTGGTCAGGCAGGCCTTGGGAGTGCTTGCTCCAGCTGCCAACACTAGCATGGCTTTCATGTGGGGGAGGGTCACAGGTCTTGCTGCTTGGCCACGTGATCTCCAGGACCCACTGGCAGGGCCTCCCAATTCTTATGTCATACCAGCCCAGCGTCAGCTGTGTTCCTGGCACTCAGGGTGGAGCACTGGGAACATTCCTGTACCACGTGTCTCTAAGACTTGCCAGCACAGGAACTTGGGCTGGAAGCCAACCAGACCAGCAAAGGGATGGGAAAGCAAAGAACATGGGGTTTCCACAATCTCTGATTTTAAAAAAGATTCAGAATCCCCTGTATGGAGGAAATAGTTAGGAAGCTATCCAATCACCTCCCTGGCCCATGCACGTGCCCTACATGCTTCTTTCTGCTGAGTCACGCCCATTGCCTGCGCAATGCACACTGGTTTCTGCACCTGCATAGCGGCTGCTGCTCATGCCCAGTCCTCGGTATTCCTGTTCCCCCCATTTCTGAGGGGTATAGCCCTGTTACAAAAGAAGTGTCTCTGTTATTTATGGTGGGCTGGAAGACCATACCTGTTAGTTTTTGCTAATTAGATGACTCAGGGTTGAGGCTGGTGATTCCAGAAAGATCAACTATGTAATCAGAACCTTAGGGGTTTAGGCCATGTGATATCAGCTGGATCTCCAGGCAAGTAGACGGGAGAAGCTGGAAATTGAGTTCAACTAGGAGGAAATGATTACATCATGCTTGGGCAAGCTTCCCTGGCTGGCTATACTCTGCATATTGTCACATAGTAATGTTACTGGTGGGCTGAAAACCCACTTTACCTCAGCTCTTATTTATAGGAATGAATTCAAACAAGAGAAACCATACAGTGAGCAAAGCAAGCAAAGTTTATGCTAACAGAAATATACTCAGATGAATCCAAATGGGCAATTCAGCTAGTCTGAGCGCCCCATGGAAACAAAGGGTTGGGGGTTTTATACTTTTCCCTCTTCCTTAAGAATGCTACCTCTGCTTTTTCTATTCTTACTCCCCTCCCCTAGGAACATTAGCTATTTGAAGGTTGTTCTTCAATATAATTGTGGTTAGTTATGGGTTGAGGCCCTGGGAAGGCTAGCCTCTCTGGCTTAGTTCCTTATCTATTTTTAGGTGGCCAACTCTGCATTTCCCCATTTCTTCCCCCTTCTCGTTCTGGCTGGTCTTTATCTAACTAACTGCCTACTCTAACATTAATAATTGAGGGTAAACTTTGGAGTTTGGAATCCTCCAAGATTCTGCCCTATTCACTGTTTCCTTTGGCCAATTTTAAAGTATCCTTTCTCTGTAATAAACGTGACAGTGAGTACAATAGCTTTCAGTGAGTTCTGTGAGTTTTCCTAGTGAGTTACTGAACCTGACGATAGAGTGGGAACCCCTGAATTTATAGCCAGATGGTCTGAAGTGAGGGCAGCCTTGTGGAACCTACTCCTTTGGACTGTGTAGTTTGCCTAATCCTTTACTGGCCTTTTCAATAAATGATGCTGGGACATTAGGTAGTTATCCAAATGAAAAAAGTGAAACTAGACCCCTATTATATAGCATGTCCTAAAATCAATCCTAAGTGAATTAAAAACTTAAACACAAAAGGCAAAAAAATATGGTTCATAACATTAGGGAGTATAACTATACTCTTAGGGAAAAGAAACTTCTTAAATAAGACATAAAAAATTAGTAAAAGTGTTAAATTTGATGGCATGAAAAGTGAGAATTTCTACCATTATTTAAAGGTTAGATAGAAGTCAAGCCATAAACTAAAAGAAAGCATGTACAGCAACACACAACTGACAAAGGAAGACAAACACTAATATTTAAGAAGTGTCTTCAAAGCATCAAAGGAAACAAAACACTGGAAATATAAAAGAATAGAAAAATTAGAAAATGACATGCAATAATATTTCAGAGGACAGAAAGTGAGATAGGCTGAGTGTCTCTTGGGAAGGGAATACTCTTCATGTTATTTTTAATCCTCTTCCAAATAAGTTAAAAGTTTCTTTTTGTGCACTCCCCGAAAACTCTGCTGTGTGCCTGCCAATGCCAGCCCATTGTGAGAACCTGGAAAGCAAAGAAATCCACTTTGCACCTGCATGAAGAATCCAGCCCTATCTAAGCTAGACCCTGGCAGCAGATCGTGGAGCCATGTTCTTGGTTAGTGTGTGCTCCCTTGATACATCAAGCACCCTCCCTTTTTCACCTCCACCCTGTTTTCAGAACCCTCCACCCTGTTTTCAGCAAGCCTCTTTTATTGTATCTGTTCTGCCCCTCTCTTGGTTTCTATCTTTTAAAAAAAATTATTTATGTATTTTGAGAGAGAAGGCAAGGAAGGAAGAAAGTGAGGGAGAGAAATATCAACGTGAGAGAGAAGCATCAATTGGCTGCCTATTACACGTGCCTGGACTAGGGATGGAACCCACAACCCAGGCACATGCCCTGACCAGGAATTGGCCCAGAGACCTTTCACTTTGTGGGACAATGTCCAACCAACTGAGCCACACCAGTCAGGGCTTGATCTCTATGTTGAAGAGAGGCAAGCAAGAAGAACCCCTTTGATGGTGATAAAAGCATGAAAGAGGGCTCAATCACATTTAGCACCAAAATATGCAAATTTAAAATCAGAATAATATATCAGTTTATACCCACCAAATGGATGAAAATCTAAAAGCCTGACAATACCAAATGTTAATGAGGATATGAAATAACAGGATTTATAAATGGGTATAAATACTGAAAAACAACTGGGCAATGTCAGTAACATTGAAGATGTACATACCCTATGACCCAATAATTCTATTTCTAGTTGTATACCTAGAGAAATCTTTGCATATGATACAAGAAACAAGTTCAACGATGTCCACATAAATGTTTGTAATAAAAAGGAAAAAGATATATTTAAAGAATAAATGATTGTACAGGATAAATTCACAAAATGAATGAATCTCCTCAATATACATTGAGAGACAAGTAATAAAGTTGCAAAATATTTCAAACAATATTTTATTTACATAAAATTTAAAAATGAAAACAATACATATAGTTAAACCTATAGGCAAAAGCAAAGGGATGAAAACATGGAATTTGGAGCAGTTACCTCTGAAGGGTAGAGAAGAGGATTGCACAGGGATAACTCTTGGCACACATGGGGTTTTTAACAATAATTAATGTTTTACTTCTTAAATATGAGTGCCTGGTCATTTATCATACCTTATATATTTTCTATTACTCAACAGTTAATAAAACCAGTTTTAAAAACATAGTTACACCAAAGTGTGATAAGAACTACAACAGATGCAGCATGCGGGAATGTAATCAGAGTCACCAAGTATAATTAGGAGACTGAAGCAGGCTTCATTAAATGCAGAAAAAAGGGCTTGTATAGAATAAACACCCCTCTTATATTTCTTGTGCAACAGAAGCAGGAAATAGCACTGTGAATTCTGGAAACTACTAGAAGATAGTGACAGAGGGAGCAGAGAAAGATGAAGCTGAAAAGAAGAGATTAGGTGCATTCTATGTTGGAAAAGCAAGCAAACTGGGGTAACTGGTGAGAGATTCTGGAAAAGGAGTTTGTCTAGAAGTGATGCTGCAGAAGTCCAAAAGGTCAGGACAACCAGGTCTTGGATGACAGATCATCCCTGGCAGGAATAAAAACATTTTCACTCAACATTTTGTTCCAATATTAGGATTGATGCTCTGGTAAATATAGAATGTACTATTTAGTATATGTATGCAATGAATATAATACATATGCAAAACAATATATAGTGAATGTGAAATAGTTGGCACATTATGCTGAAGGTAACAGAGATTCACTAAATAAAAGAAGTCACATGAACTAGACTATTTTATTGGTGAGAAGAAAAAGCAGAGCCAGGGAACCCTATTACAAGGTCAATGCACTGTTCACTTCCACAAAGGTCTGATGTGGTACACAGACAATGGATTAAAGCTGTAGGGCAGAAAGTGATCAGAAGCAATGACATTTGGCACCTTATTAATGTTGGGAAGATCAGGAGATAGGAGTTGGGGAATCTCCAGGTTGCCAGTTTAAGTACACATTGAGGTGTCTTACCAAAATGTATTAAGAAATGTAGTCCTTTCCTGAAAATCTGAGGAAGTTTCTGGCCAGGATGGGAATGGGAAAATAAATGCAACAAGTCCTCACAGAATTTAGAAATTAAAGAGAAAGAAAAAAAAAAAAAACAACAGACAAATCCAGAATATAAAGACTATTTTTTAGTCTTTAGAGAGAAAGAAATTTTTGAGAATTGACTGGCCAGCATTACTAAAAAGCTACACTCAGATACATCTAGGAAAAAAACCCTGAACAAACTATAAATACTATACTATTCTTTAAAACTGTTTACTCCAAAGTCATTTAAAAAACCTAAATAAACACCCCAAACTAGGAATTTGACAGCCAACATTCTTTGATCATATCTCACACCAGATATCTTAAAGATTAAATTGTACAGACAAAAAAAAATTTTTAGGAAAATATGTGTGACTTTTCTATTTTTATAGTAAGGAATACCATCTGGCATGACATAAAGGGAAGAAAACATTTCCTGAAAACTCTGAATCTAAAAACACACACTAAATAGACTTGAAAAAAATATTTCTAAAACAATTTATAAATAACAAAGAGGAAATATGCTTGATGTATATGCTTATTTAAAATAAATTAAGAAAGATAACACTCTTTGACAAGTGGATAAAAAAAAATCAGTAGGCAATTTAGAAATCCCCAGCTGTATCACTTATTAATGTGTTACTTTTGGGGCAAGTGACTTAATGGACTCTATTTTGTCTTTTAACTTAGAATAATAACATATTTCATCAATTCTGAGATGGCATTTATTGTAAAGCTATCATTACTTTATACACTAGGAAGAAAAAATATATACCATTTATGAAACTACGATTGCAAGAAACTGGAAAATTCATCCTGATGTGAAAGAAAAGTGCATTATAGAATTAATGAAATATAATCAGACCTGTCTTATGTGGATTCAATAAATTAACACACCAAGTATTTCAAGCTACAAGTGGCTTAAAACAGTAAATTAGTCGCTTCTATCAGTAACATAATCCCATTTTAAAAACAAAATTACACACTTAAACATATACGTAGACAATATAATTTGAAAATAGTAATAGTGACTATCTCTAAATGGTGGGGCCATGGATGACAAACTTTCTTAATAAGCTTCTCAAGTATTGAAATTTTTGCAAGAATCCTGTATTACCTTAATCATTAGAAAGACAACAATTAGGTTACTTCCATCATGAGAAAAATAATATCTAGAACTGAAGAGAGCAGGCAGGCATACCAGGCTATTAGAAATTTGGAAGTGAATTGGCTATTGCATGTGACCCTGGAGGGGACAACAAAGAGGTTAGTAAGATAGGAGTAATCTTATTCTGTTGGCCAAATTTCCTGCCAAATCACTGAGGCACATTCTATCAAGACTGTCTATGGGATTGAATAAAATCCAGGAAAGTGAAAATTCTAGTTCAGAGCCCTGGTTTAGGCTCTCGTCTGGATTAGGAAAACTGCTCCCTAAATGTAGTTTTCCTCTTCTCTTCCCCTTTCTCCAAATCACTACAGTAAACCTTTTATATAGAATCCTGAAACAGGAGAATGTTCTGAAAAAACTACAAGCCCTTTCCAAGAAGAAAGTGCCACATACAACTTACCTTCGCCATGACTTCTCCCGCACAGCAGTTCTTCTCGTCTCCGGTACCGATTCTGAAAGAAGAAAAAAGGTGGGAAAAAGATTAAGGAACTAGGAGAGAAGAGTCCCTCCCCGGTTCCCAGAGGAGGCCAAGTCAGAATAAATCCCTGCCCCACCCCAGGCACTAAGAGGGAGCCCAAAGCCAAAGAAGCCTACAACTCCACTATTCTCTCCCGTCAGCGCAAAGAGCAGGCAACCTTAGGGGTCTGGATGGGAGTACTGGGAAGAGAGTCCCAGACTGTGGCTGTCTTCTTCCCTAAAAGCCTGATTTTGGGTTCCTGTAAGCCCAATATATTATATTTGTGTCCTTCTGAGGTCAAAAATGTGACTCCAAGATAAAGTTATGTGGACCCATCTGTCAGGGTCCTCCTAACCCTGTCTTCTAGGCTGGAGGAACCTCTATGGGACTGGATCCCTGGCGAAAATACGGTGAAAGGACAAAAAGTATGAGAGGAGTTCCCAGGCCCAAGTTCTACAAACCCGCTGGACAGCAGAAAACAGCCCCCGGGAGAAGGCCAGTCACAGTGCTGGAGAACGGACGGCGGCGATTACCAGTTTCGGCTGCTCAAAGGGAGTCAGAGGCTCCAAGTGCACTCGGGGTCTAAACTAGAGGCCCAGAAGCCTCCCACCGCCGACTCCGCCCAGCGTTCACCAAGAACACACAAACAGGGAAAGCGCCCCTCCCAGTTCTAGCCCCAAGGCAGAGGCAGCGTCGTGGCCAAAGAGGCTTCTCGAGCACGTGGCGAAAGGAAGTCCCTCTCGGAACTGCACTCACCACAGCGCCGCAGGCGCTGCTGGTCGGGGGAGCCAGGCATGGACTTTCCGCCTAGGCCAGACATCATACCCGTGGAATACCGCTGACCTCCCGACACCGCCGGCCTGAAACTACACCCACCCAGTACAGGCGCGCGGCAGATACCTCCCCATTCGGAGGGACCACATGCAGCCTCGACACCTCCGCCATTGCCGACGTCCTTTCTTTTCCAAGGGTGGACACGTATCCTGGGCACGCCCAACAGTGCCCCCAGCCCCCGGCCCCGCCACACACACATTTAAGACCCCAGACAGACCCTGTCCCGCCCCAGGGGTCCTTAACGTCCACTTCCCCGTGGTCCTTGCACGCCAGTCTCTTCGGATCCGCAGCAAATCAGTGAGCTAGGCCGCCCCGGACACACCTCCGCTTTGTGTCCGAGCTCCTCTGAACTCACCACCGGCCAGCCCAGTCCGGCTGGAAATGGCTCACGCCGCGAAGCCGTCAGGGAAATGTAGTCCAGAAGTGCAAAATTCCAGCGAGGGTCTGGCCGGCTCGACAGTCTTCGTCGTCTCATTCCATGCCTTTGCTGAAGCTCAGTGTTGATAGCTCAGAGCGCCTGAGGGTCTCCGAGCACCTGGGCGAACCGACAGGTCGAGCCAGCAATAGGGGGCTGCTGCGAACTGAGAACAGGTTATGGACTGTGGAGGCTTCTGAGATGTGTAGCCCACAGTTGGGGAAAGGGCGGGGCGGTCCTCCACCAGTGTCCCAAGACCTCGAAGTTAACTTGTCTGCCACAGTCCTAAGAGATGCCCACAGGCCTCGAGGAACTGTAACTGAAAACCGGAAGCCGACTGTCCGGAATCCTCACCACAAGGAGCCGCGCTCTTAGCGCGGGACCAAAAGACAACTTCCCACCACGCCCCGAACTGGGAGTCCTCCCAGAGCTGGGCGGTTCGACCAATTGGCGCCTCACAGCTCAGGTCCTGCTCAAAGCCGAACTTTCCGCCAAGAATTTATTCCCCAGTCCCGGACACCGCTGGGAAGTGTAGTCCTCAGTGTGCAACACTATTACGCTATAGTCTTAGGTCCCGGCTTCTCTGTGCAATTTGAGCGATGGGGTTACAGGGACACTGGGTGGCTGCTGGGCTCACCCTGGAGGCACCCGGGAAATGTAGTTCCGGCCTTGCGAGTTGAGGGTGTGGAGGTGCAGAGATGGAGCTCTGGCCGCGGAAGTCTGAGAAGGGACTAGCAGGTTGGAAGACACTCTTGAGTCCAAAGTGGAAATAATGGAGTACCAACAAAAGTACATACCAGGTAACACTGTTTTCAGACTTCTTATAAGTGCATAAATACAGATAGAAAGGCATTGATAAGCTCTCTGGGAAGTAACACTAACATTTATTAACAGTAGTTAATTTCTAGGATGTGATATTTTTTTCTTTTTACTTTAAAATTATTCTCATATTTTGGCCATTAACATGTCCTTATGAAACATTACTTGCTAAATTTTGTTATAAAATGAGTAAATATACACTCTGAAATAGATGAACTGGAAAACAAAAAGTGAACTAGATTTAAAAAATTTGCAATTTGGTTCTAAAATATCAATGAAGCACAATATTGATGAACAATAGCAAAACAAAAAAATTATATCATAACTAAAACGTTAGAAATAAGAAAGGTTAAACCACATAGAATTTAAAAGAATTTTGAGGCTGTTATGTGCCACTCAACAACCACAGTAGAGGTAATTGTAGATTTTCTAGTAAAATTTCAATGATTAATTCTAGTAAGAAGTATAAAACCTGAACAGAACAATAACCATAATAATATTTTCAAGTATATTTTATTGATTATGCTGTTTGTTCCATTTTTTTCTCCCCTTTATTGCCCCTCTGCCCCGTACCTCCCAATCCTCCAGCATTGTCCCCCACCCCTTAGTTCATGTCCATAGGTTGTACATATAAGTTCTTTGGCTTCTCTATTTCCTATATTATTCTTTTTTTAATATATTTTATTGATTATGCTATTATAGTTGTTCCATTTCCCCTCCTTTTCCCCCTCTGCTCTGCACCCACCCTCCCACCCGCATTCCACCCCATCCCTTAGTTCAAGTCCATGGGTGGTGCATAAAAAAGTTCTTTGGCTTCTACACTTCCTATACTATTCTTAATCTCCCCCTGTCTATTTTGTACTTACCATTTATGCTACTTATTCCCTGTACATCCCTGCACCCCCACTGATAACCCTCCATGTGATCTCCATTTCTGTGATTCTGTTCCTGTTTTATTTGCTTAGTTTATTTTTCTTTTTGATTTTTTTTAGGTTCAGTTGTTGATAATTGTGAGTTAGTTGTCATTTTACTGCTCACAGTTTTTGATAATCTTCTTTTTCTTAGATAATTCCCTTTAACATTTCATATAAAAACTTGGTGATGATGGATTCCTTTAACTTGATCGTATCCAGGAAGCACTTTATCTGTCCTCTCATTCTAAATGATAGCTTTGCTGGATAGAGCAATCTTGGGTGTAGGTCCTTGACTTTCATGACTTGGAATACTTCTTTTCAGCCCCTTCCTGCCCGCAAGGTTTCTTTTGAGAAATCAGCTGAGAGTCTGATGGGAACTCCTTTGTAGGTGACTGTCTCCTTTCCTCTTGCTGCTCTTATGATTCACTCCTTAACTTTAATCTTGGGTAACTCAATTATGATGTGCCTTGGTGTGTTCCTTCTTGGGTCCAATTTCTTTGAGACTCTCTGGGTTTCCTGGATTTCCTGGAAGTCTATTTCCTTTGCCAGAGTGGGGGAGTTTTCTTTCATTATTTGTTGAAATAAGTTTTCAATTTCTTGCTGTTCCTCTTCTCCTTCCAGCACCCCTATGATTCTGATGTTGGAACATTTAAATTTGTCCCAGAGGTTCCTCAGCCTCTCCTCATTTTTTTGAATTCTTGTTTCTTCATACTGTTCTGACTGGATGTTTATTTCTTCCTTTCATTCCAAATCATTGATTTGATTCCTGGTTTCCTTCTCTTCACTGTTGGTTCCCTGTATATTTTCCTTTATTTCACTTTGTGTAGCCTTCATTTCTTCCTTCATTTTGCAGCTGAGCTCAATCAATACTGTGAGCATCTTGATTACCAGTGATTTGAATTCCGCATTAGATAGGTTGTCTACCTCCTTGTCACTTAGGTCTTTTTTTAGAGTTTTGATCTGTTCTTTCAGTTGGGCCTTATTTCATTGTCTTCATGCACCTGCTGTGTTGTAAGGGGCGGAACCATGAGTATTTGTCAGGGCAGGGCAACTCTCTTTGCTGCATTGTGGCACTGTCTGTGGGGGAGGGGTCAGAGGAAACAATGCTGCTAGCTTGGTTTGCCATAGCCCCACTTTCCAATGAACTCTGCTGTGAGATTGGGAGTTTCTCCTGCCTTCACATCCCCCACAGTATTTTACAGCTAGAGGCTTAGAGTCTTGAGTTTCCCAACCAGCCCCTCCTCACCCACTCTGTCTGCCGCCTTGCCACGGGTCCTCCCCATTCACCCAGCTGCCCATCTCCACTCTTCCTACTGGTCTGCATGAATGTTTCTTTAACTCCTTGGTTGTCAGAGTTCCATGCAGTTTCACATTCTGGCTGTTCTGGTTGTTTATTGTTTTTAAATTGATTGTTGTACTTCTTTTGGTTTTGCAAGGAAACACAGCATTTCTACCTGCACCTCTATCCTGGCCAGAACCCACAATAAAATTTAAATATATCTTAAAATATATAATAGTGAAAAGGTTCCAAATAATTATAGTTGAGTTTTAGCTAATTTTCGAACTCATAATGATTGTGCAGTTTATTCAGATCCTAGGAAAAGATGACAAGCTCTCTAATTAATTTTGCCTAATTAATGTGAAGTCTTATAAAGACAGGCCAAAAGAAAAGTATTATCCATTTTGTATTAAAAGACAAACTGAGGCATGTTACAATTTTCAAGAGTTTATCTGAGGACACATAGATTTGAATTAGGGGCATCAGACCAAAGTGGTTAGGAGTGCTTCATCAAAAGGAACTAGTGAAGAGGTTTTTGGTTTTTTAAAACCTCATGGAAGGACATGCTTATTGATTTTTGGGAAACAGGAAGCCAGGAAAAGAAAGAGGGAGAGAAACATCGATGTGAGAGATAAACATCAATCAATTGCTTTTTGTGTGTACCCCAACTGGGGATTGAACCCACAATTTAGGCATGTGCCCTGTCAAGGAATCATACTCTCAGTCTGTTGGTATATGGAATGATGCTCCAACCAACTAAGCCATGCCAGCCAGGGCAACTAGTGGAGAGATTTCTGTAGAGAATGAGAAGCAAAGCAAAGCAATTATTTATTTGGTGTAGCTTACGCACTTGCTTTATTTGGGAAAGCTAAGTTTGTGATTGGTAGTTTTTAAATTTTATTTTCTCTGAAATGACTCTGAATTAGTGTTTGGTTTGCTTTTGTAGGGAAAGGAGGCATTACAGCCACTTTGATCCAATGGCTTTCTTGTTTAATAACTCCAACATTTGTGTTTGATTATTTATGAAAAAATCTAAATAAGAGGCTATTTCAACAATGTTGTGTAAAATTTGTACAATGAATTTTATTAAAAGATTTCCTAATGTGATTACAAAGGTCTTTATAAGAGGAAGTTAGGAGCGTCAGAGTCAGGTAGGAGAGGTGAAGGCATCTGAGGTTAGAATGATGTGCTCTGAAGATGGAGTAAGGTACATCGAACGAAGAAATACAGGCAGCTTCTAGAAGGTGGAAAAGGCAAGGAAATAGATTCTACACTAGAGCTTACAGAAGGAAGGCAGCTCTGCCAACACCTTGACTTTAGCCTATAAGAGCCATTTCAGAATGACCTGTCATTCATCAGAAAGCCATGCCCTTTGTAAATCAGTTCCTATGCTTTACTTCCTGAGACACTATTCCCTGTCCTACCAGGACACTCCGCATCCGTTCTTCGGAAACTCTTTCTCTTACAGAAACAAATTGAGAAATGATTTCTACCTTCCAGTTGTTTAGTTCTGTTCCAGTGGGGTCTTTGAGTACCTCCTCAAGCAGCTCAGTGCCCTTGAAATTTATTTCTTCCATATGATAGACCAGAGTCACCCAAAAGGCAAAATTTCTTCAGTTGTTTATTTTGAAATTTTTCAATCTTCAGATGCATTAAAAAGAATAGTGCAAAGAACTTTTATAAATGCCTATAACCTGAATTCACCAATTGTTAAAAAAATTTTAAGTATCATGATACTTTATTTCTAAATATAAAGTAATGATACTAAATAAGTTAGCATGTAGCTCCTAAAAAAAGGGACATTTTCTTAAAACACACCACTACAGACAGCATACACACATATTTCATCACTTATCACAAAACAATTCTAACACCTAACAGCAGTAAATACAGTAGCACATCCTATGCACGTCTAAATACAACTCCATGATCAGACCCAAGGAAATCAATAATTGCACAATTCACTCATATTCAAATTTTTCGAAAGTGATTCCCAAATGTCTTATATAAGTTATTTTTATTTTTAAATGCTTTGATTTTTTAAATTGTAGTTCAAGTACAGTTGTCTCCATTTTGCCGTCACCACTTTTCCCGGCCCCACCCACACCCACCAACCAACCTCAATCCTTCCCCCTTTTGCTTTGTCTATGGATCCTTCATACACGTTCCTTGATGACCCTTCCCCATCTTTCCCCCATTATCTCTCCCCACCCCCTTTCTGGTTACTGTCAGTTTCATCTTTATTTCCAAGTCTCTGGTTCTATTTTGCTCCCTTGTTTGTTTTGTGGATTAGGTTGCACTTACAAGTGAGACCATGTGTTATTTCTCTTTCACTGCCTGGCTTATTTCACTTAGCATAATGCTCTCCAGTTCCATCCATGCTGTTTTGAAGGGTAGTAGCTCTTTCTTTCTGCTGTGTAGTATTCCATTGTGTAAATGTACCAGTTTTTTGATCTACTGATTTACTAATGGGCACTTAGGTTACTTCTAGCACTTGCCTATTGTAAATTGTGTGGCTATGAACATTGGGGTGTGTAGGTTCTTTTGAATTGATGTTTCACTGTTCTTAGGGTATACTCCCAGCACTGGGATTGCTGTATCGAAAGGCAGTACCATATTTAGTTTTCTGAGGAAATTCCAGACTATTTTCCATAGTGGTTGCACCCATCTGCATTCCCACCAACAGTGTACTAGGGTTCCCTTTTTACTACAACGATGCCAGCACTTGTTTGTTGATTTTTTTATGATGCCATTCTGACTGGTGTGAAGTGGTATCTCACTGTGGTTTTAATTTGTATCTCTCTGATGGCAGTGATGCTGAGCATCTTTTCATATGTCTGTGGGCCCTCTCTATGTGATCCTTGGAGAAGTGCCTGTTCAGGTCCTTTGCCCGTTTTTTAATTGGATTGTTTGTCTTCCTGGACTGTAGTTGTGTGAGTTCTTTATATATTTTGGAGATCAAACCCTTGTCTGAGGTATCATTGGCAAACATGATTTCCTATACGGTTGCTTCCCCTTTCATTTAGAGGATGTTTTCTTTAGCTGTGCAGAAGCTTTTTATTTTGATGAGGTACCATTTCTTTCATCTTTCCTTTATAGCCCTTGCCCAAGGGGACATACCAGTGAAAATATTGGTGCGTGGAATATCTGAGATGTTCCTGCTTATCTTCTCTAAGACTTTTTTAATTAAAGCTTTTGAATTTTATTGTTCAAGTACACTTTTCTGCCTTTTCTCCCCACCCCTCCATACCACCCCAGCCATCCCCACCTCCCTCCCCTATTTCCACCTCCCTTGTTTTTGTTCATGTGTCCTTTATAGTTTCTGTAAAATCTTCAACCTTTCTCTCCCACCCATTATCTCCTCCCCTCTCCCCCCTGGTTACTATCAGTTTGTTTTTAATTTCATTGTCTTTGCTTATATTTTGCTTGATTGTTTGTTTTGTTGATTAGGTTTCAGTTAAAGGTAAGATCATATGGTATTTGTCTTTTACCACCTGGCTTATTTAATTTAGCATAATGCTCTCCAGTTCCATCCATGCTGTCACAAAGGGCAGGACTTCCTTCTTTATTTCTGCTGCATAGAATTCCATTATGTAAATGTACCATAGTTTTTGATCCATTAATTTACTGATGGGGTCTTAGGTTGCTTCCAGCACTTGGCTATTGTAAATTGTGCTGCTGTGAACATTATGTTTTATGCCAGGATCAGGCTGCTTTGAGGTGCATAGGTCCTTTTGGACTGATACTTCAGTGTTCTTAGGATATAATCCTAGCAGTGGAATTTCCAGGTCAAAAGGCAGTTCCATTTTTAGTTTCCTGAGGAAATTCCATACTATTTTCCATAGTGGCTGCACCAGTCTGCAATCCCACCAAGAGTGCACTAGGGGACCCTTTTCTCCACCACCTCTCCCAACACTTGGTGTTTGTTGATTTTTTTATGTCAGTCATTCTCACTGGTGTGAAGGGGTAGCTCCCTGTGGTTTTAATTTACATCTTTTTGATGGCTAGCATATACCTCTGGACCCCCTGTATATCCTCCTTGAAGAGGTGTCTGTTCAAATCCTTTGCCCATTTTTTAATTGGGTTACTTGTCTTTTTAGAGTGGAGTCGTGTGAGTTCTTTATATGTATTGGAGATCAAACCCTTGTCTGAGGTATCATTGGCAAATAAGTCTTCCCATACAGTTGGTTCTCTTTTTATTTTAATACTGTTTTCTTTAGCGGTGCAGAAGCTTTTTATTTGGATGAGGTCCCATTCGTTTATTCTTTCCTTTATGTCCCTTGCTCTAGGGCACATGTCTGTAAAAAAAGTTTTTGCGTGATATATCTGAGATTTTCCTACCTATGTACTCCTCTATTACTATAATGGTGTCAAGGTTTATATTTAAGTCTTTTATCCATCTTGAATTTATTTTTGTATAAGGTGTTAAGTTGGTGTTCTAGTTTCATTTTTTTACACGAACCTGTTGAGTTCTCCCAGCACCATTTGTTGAAGAGGCTATTTTTACTCCATTTTATGTTGCTGCCTCCTTTGTCAAATATCAATTGACCATAGAGACTTGGGTTTATTTCTGGGCTCTCAGTTCTGTTCCATTGGTCCATGTGCCTGTTTTTATGCCAGTGCCAGGCTGTTTGATTACAGTGGCCTTGTAGTATAGTTTAGTGTCAGGTATTGTAATCCCTCCTACTTTACTCTTCTTTCTCAAAATTGCAGTAGATATTCGGGGTCGTTTATGGTTCCATATAAATTTTTGAAGTGTTTGTTCTATGTCTGTGAAATAAGCCATTGGTACTTTAATAGGTATCGCGTTGAATGTGTAAA